>CABHPP010146949.1:692-35055 GCA_902168425.1 Peromyscus attwateri
GGAGGGGGGCGGGCCGGGGGGAGGGGGGCGGGACGGGAGGAGGGAGAAAGGGGGAATTTATGGCTGATATGTAAAGTTGAATTATATTGTAAAATAAAATAAAATAAATTCAAAAAAAAATGTTTTCCAGTACAATGATTCCAATTGTAATGAAAATGGAGATGAGAAATTTATGTTTATATCTTACTCTAGCTTCAAAGACCTCTTACTAACCTTTAATAAGTCTCTACAAAATATTTATTGAAAATATTGATAGCATTGTTCATGTATGACTAAGGGGGGGGGTCTGGGGATAGGTTACTTATTGAATATTATACTTATTTACTATTGTGGAGAACTTTTGTCCAGCATTGATGAGAGACAGTGAACACGTAGAATGAGCATACTGATGTGCCTGGGGGCTGGGTGATTTACAAGACTCTAAAGCAGAATTTACCCAATATTGATGGGTGTTTTTTTTTTAAGTCATGCAGATACACTAGATATTACCCTTAATGACTGTGCAATTAGTGGCTGTATCACATTCCTTCAGTGCTATTGGCATATTTGCTGAATATCTTTTCTTTATATAAGTTATATATTATATTCAGTTATTGAGCAGAATAGTGAGTTTATTATGAAATTTTTGTATATTCATGTATTATAATTCCATCATATTCAATGTCTTCAGTATCACTCTATTACTCTGTAGGGACTCCTCTCTTCAGCTCTCTTCAGTCTTCATATCTCTGGTCATCTCTTCTTTACTTTCATGTTTTTTTTCTCCCCAAATACCAAAAGAGCACACATGAGAGAAAGCATTTAGTATATATCTTTGTAAGGTTGCGTTATTTTGTTTAATACAATTATTTCCAGTTTAATACACATTCCTGCTAATCAAATAGCTCTGAACTTCAATATGGGTCAATAAATAAAGTACACACTCACACACACACACACACACACACACACACACACACACACACACACCACTGGTAGCCACATAAGTTAATCTCCGTATCTGATGTGAATCACACGATAATTTTATTTTGTGCTTGGGGAGCGCACATGATGAATTTTGCTGTGTTTGGAAGAATAGTCACTGCCACCAGCCGTGTGTGGTTTTCCCTGCCAATCTATCCATTTGTTGTTTGCTTTCTTGATTCTGACCAGAAGAGAAGGAATCCGATGCATTTTTTTCATCACTTTTTGCCAGATGGCTAGGCACACTGGACACTGTTCAAGTATTTATTTACTATTTGCATTTCTTCATTTGAAAAGTATCTGTTCAACTAATTAATTTGCTCATTTATTAACTATATTACATGTCCTTTAATTTTTAGAGTTCTTCATATGTCCTACATTTTAACTTTCTCTAGGCAATATCACTGTATATTCTGTAGACGGAAACTGCACTTGGTTTATTCTTTCTTTTGTTGTATAGAAACTTTTAAACTTGATGCAATCCCATTCATCAGTTATTATTATAGATGTTTTAATCTATTGAATTTCTATTCAGAGAGGCACTGCCTATGAATAACTCTCAAAGTATTTGTCTGATATGTTCTAGCACGTTTAACCATTCAGATTTTAAATCCATTTTGAGTTGATATTGGTATATGTTTCGTTAAAGATTCACTTTCTTTTTTCTTTGTGTAATAGCCACATCTCCCACAATCATGTGCTGAAACGTTCTTCTTTCTCAGATTCATGTTTTTGTCACCCTTGTCAAGCTGTCATAAACCAAGATTTCACTTAGTTTATTTCTTTGTTCTATATTATTCTATTGATGCACATGCCCTATGACTTCTGGTAAGAACACTAACACTCTGAGGAAAGAATTTCAAGGAGACACTAGAAGATAGAAATAATTCTGCTGTTCAAGGAGTGGCAGAACAGGTTTCACCAAAATGAACATACTACCATAAGCAACCTATACATCAGAGGAATTTCCCCTAAATTCAATCACATACTCACAGAAATAGGAAACAAATTCCTCAAATTAGCAAGGCAAAATAGGACATATTAAATAGCCAAACTGTCTTCAGCACAAAGAACCCATATATATGCATATTTATACAGATAGATAGATATATAGATAGATAGATAGATAGATAGATAGATAGATAAATAGATAGATCATTATGCTTTTTAAAGCTACACCACAGAACATTGTTGTCCTTTGCAGCTGAAGAAATCTGATTTAGGTGAGGCTTACAGGTGAAGCCTGTTTGTCTTGTAGTGAAGAACCCACCTGGCAAATGGTTAAACTAGAACAATCTGAAACAGTTCAAATTTCATCCAACCTAAATCTGCTTAACTTTATACTTAAGCGTCAGGATATATGTAGAAGTCTGTATCTTTTTCTTTCATCAACAACTGTACTATGTTGCTAGTATAATAGTAACAGAAGATGAAAAGTAATAAAGCACATATCTTTGGAAATTATAAAACTCATACAATTCTTAAACATTTTAAGTATTTTTAAATACTATTTCTACTCATGCCTACCCTGAAGTCAGAGAACATACATTCCTTCACTGGAAATTCAGTATGATAAATCAGAACCAACAGCCATTTTTCTGACACAGAAATCGAAAGATTAAATGTCCTCTATGCTAACATATTGATGATTAGTACATAAATAGGCATTTATTATACTGATAATATGTCAGCATTTATTTTCTTTTTCATTAATATGCTTTCAATTAAGATTGAATTATGTTAGAGACAGCTGTATCACTTTCCCTGAGTTATCAAAACTTCGTAAATTCAGATACCTGGCACAGCGGTCTTCAGGATTTACAATTAGATAAGACCTCCTGAAACATGTATTAATCAACCCATGACAGAGGCCTGGTACTGGCCAGACTCCGGGATTTACGACTAGATAAACCTTCTAAACAGATGCTAATCAGCTAGCTGCAGGGCCTGGGAGCAAAGTGACCTCACCCTGACCCCCTTAGGAATGCCCACTCTTCTCTCCTCGCTCTCTCTGCTCCCCTCCCCGCCTGAAAACTGCCTATAAAGCCTCAGCATCATTTTCAATAAACGAAGCCTTGACACTCTCAGATTGGCCCCGTGTCCCATTTGTGCTAGGCTTCGTTCCTCTCCCTCCCGTGTCTTTCAGGTGATTCTCGGCCCGAGACCCACGAATAACTAGACCCTGCTGGGCGGGGAGAGAATTACATCATTTACCCTCTCTTTTTCCACCCTCTATGCCCTCTCTGATACCTCCAATATGTTCCTTCCATGAACCCCTCTTGTTAATAATATTTTTCTTTGATATTATTGTTGTATACATATGATTATGCATAAATGTGTAGTTGTACATGTATACACAAATATCTTTAGACACACAATTTTGAACCACTTTTGTTGTTTGAGCATGTGTGGTTTCAGTGATGAAATAATTAAGGGGGCCTCATCTCTAGTTTCCTGTTGTTCGTTGAGGTTAGACCCCAAAGAAATCTCCCTCCTTCTACATTGGCATGTCCATGGATCCTGCCATTGTTCTGATCATTTTTATGTAAACTGTTTTCTATGGTCTACCTTCCATGATCCCCAAATATACTATGATAACCAATAGATGTCTCATTGGACTTATAGAAATTCAACCAGAGGGCAACCATTCCTGATATTGGAAACCTAAGAAATTTCCCAGGATTGTAAGGTCATTTACCTTAGACAAGAATCTATGACTGTCATATTGCAAGACCAAAATAATTCCTTTTGACATTCTAAAGATTGTCCTTATGTCCACAGACAAATGTAGCTACTATCCCATCAAAGAAGCCTACCTTTAGAGCAATGGTAGACCATCACAGAAAACCATAACTGGCACAATGCAACCATCAATTAATTGTTCTTTTCCCAACCCCAATGGACATAGTGCATCATAGACCCGCATCTATGGCTCAGGGAATATCACGGAAGATGGAGCAAAATGATTGCAAGAGAATATCATGAGAGCTGCTGTGAAAGAATCTATTTTCTCATATTACATTGGGTCAGTTACACAGAGTTATTTTACTATTTTAGGCATATTGTTAAGAAAAATATGATACTTTAGAAATAAAAGTAGTAAATCATTGTTTTCTTTCAGCACATTTTATTGAATTTATTCAAAATAAATCTTTGTGAAAGAAACCAAAAGTGGAAAAAAAAAAACCCTTCAGAAAAGGCTAGAGAGCAGTGAAGACTTTGTGTGTGTGTGTGTGTGTGTGTGTGTATGTGTGTGTTTTGGTTTTATTCTTTCAAGACAGGGTTTATCTGTGAAATTGCCCTGGGTGTCCTAGAATTTGCTGTGTATACCAGGCTTACTTGGAATGCCCAGAGATTATAGCAAATGTTTTCAATAAAGTTATAGTTAGAAAACTTTGAGCAGCATTAACCTCTTTGAACAAAGAGCATCCCCAAAACTTCAAATGAAACTGCTACTCTGATTCCCACTTCAGTGATAGGGTGGGACTTAATTATTAATACTTAATAGAATTCAAATGTGGGTTCGATTATATAATTATGCTTGAGAAGTATAACTAGGAGCATTCCTGAAACAAGATAATTGTCTTGCCTCCTAAATATAAAATAACAGGAAAATTACCATGTGTCTTAAAACTAGTTTCCTTTGATTATCTTAATGAGCTTCACCAGACATTTCTAAAAAAGAAATCATCAAAGTATAAATATGGTTATTCCTTACATTCAAGTTATAGTTAACCTCTTATGTGCAGAAAATATCTTATTTCACTTTATGCATATTTCACAATGCTGTAACCATCTAAGCAACAGCCATAGTCCACACTCAGTCAAGGACTCAGATCATGGAAGTACTTAGTCAGTACTTATTTGTAGCAGGGTCCTTGTTGTTGTTCCCTTTGGGGGCAGGGGCCAAGTAGGCGCAGAGTCAGACCACACAGACTCTGGGAGAATGTTGAAACAACAAGCTCAGTTTATTCAGGAAGAGGCAAGCCTTATATACCCTCCACCCCACCCTGGGGGAGGTCTGATGAATATGCATCAGCTGGTGTGACATAGCTGCCTCTCATTGGTCCAGGTCATCTCCAGATCATGTTTCAGCTGCTGTTGCTAAGACCATCAGGCAGACCCAAGCTGGCTCTCAGAAAGTATCTTTTTTACTTGTTTGGGCCGTCTGGCCCTCAAGCCTGTTAGAGGTGAGTCATCCCACACTTATTCTTTGATGAGTTTAAAAAGTGAAGACCAAAATTCTTTTCGGTGACTACTGATTGCAGGACACTTTCACCTTCTGGTCACATGGGTTTATGAAGCAACACTGTACTTTAAAGCTGAAACTGACAACGAAATTGCCTGCTGGCAAGACAGATAGAAATCACTAGCTTTCATAGCCTTGTAATGATACTTCACTTTTACTTTATATTAATGGTAGCTGTAACTTAATAGACATGATGTTTATATTGCCACTACTAAAGTTTGATTATTGTGGGCTATCATGAAATATTGCTTATTTCATATAAAAGAAACAGATGATCAGATAACTTAAATTTATGCAATTGAAATAAAACAGTGGTAAAATCATCTCACTGGAAAAAAAAGAGGTATGTTTAAATGTCAAAACAAGGCCTACTAACTGACTGGATATTTGTGCTTGTAAACCTTCTGAGGTGGGAGGCATAATTTCCCATGGGAGCCCACAATGACTCCATCTTGTGACTTGTTTCCATCTTGACATAAGGTCAGAGAGCTCAAGTTTGTCTTTGTTCTTCAAGGCTGATAACTGGATTGGCCAAAGGTGTGGCTACTGGATATTTTCTCTTCAAGGCTGGATAATAGCATGTTCGGCCAAAGGTGAGGTTGCCAGATGTCTTGAGAATTAAGGAGGTGGTTATGCTTGTTTGTTCCTTGAACCGTGGTGTCTTTGAGAGGGGGAGGTCTTTTGCCCCCCTTGCTTTGGGTATAAAAAGGTTCTGCCGGGTGGTGGTGGCAGCGGCACACGCCTTTAATCCCAGCACTCGGGAGGCAGAGGCAGGCGGATCTCTGTGAGTTCGAGGCCAGCCTGGTCTCCAAAGCGAGTTCCAGGAAAGGTGCAAAGCTACACAGAGAAACCCTGTCTTGAAAACCCCCCCCCCAAAAAAAATGTTCTGAAAAATAAACTCGGGGCTGCTGCAGTATTGACTCAGAGCCCTCCCAAACCTATCCTGTGTCTTGTCTTTTCTTTTATGTCCCTGTTTTTCCTAGCTATCTTTTCACTATCCCCTCTCCCCTATTCAGAACTACTCGACAGGCCGGGCAGAACCTGACAATTTCCCATTACAGTCCCAATTTGCACTAGAAAATTTATTTCATTTGATGAATTTCCCTTCTGACAAAGTGCCCGATGCAGAAGAGGCTTGGTATATAACTTAGTCATTTAAATAGAATAAGTAATTGTAATTATTAGGATTCAGAAAAATCCATATTCTTTTATAAAGTTGTTTGATTGCTAATATCAAGTAATTAATAAGTAAAGCACTTTGTAAATGCATTTAAATACCTCTACTAGAAATATAAGTTGTAATTTGTATTTACTCTATGTAAATATTAAGTACAGTGAACTTATGTTTAACATTATCAATATATACAGCACAAATTCATCCTGAAAGCAAGTAGGATTTAAATCAAAGTACATCTCAGTAGGAAAATGACAAGTGTATAAATTATGTAGGAATCACTAACACGTTTTCAACATGGTCATATGCTCAAGACTTTGGCTAACTTTACTTACTATTTATTTATTTATTTATTTATTTATTTATTTATTTATTTTACTTATTTTACAGTCCAACCTCAGTTTCCCCTTCCTCTTCTCCTCCCATTCCCTCCCTGCTGCTCCTCTCTGCCCCCCACCCCATCAATTTACTCCTCCTATGTTTCTGTTCAGAAAGGGACAGGCCTCCCATGGGTATCTATAAGGCATGGCATATCAAGTTGTGCTAAGACTAATAACCTCCCCTTGTATTTAGGCTGGGTAAGGCAGCCCAGTATGAGGGGCAGGTTCCCAAGAGCCAGCCAGTGTTAGGGCCAGCCCCTGCTCCCATTGTTAGAAGTCTCATAAGTAGACAAAGCTCCACGACTGTCACATATATGTAGAGGGCTTAGGCTGGTCCCACGCAGCTCGTGGTTGTTGGTTCAGACTCTGTGAGTGCCTATGAGCCAGGTTAGCTGTTTCTGTGGGTGTTCTTGTGGTGTCCTTGACCCCTCTGACTCACACAATCCTTTCTCCGTCTCTTCAGCAGGATTCCCTGATTCGGCCTAATATTTGCCTGTCGGTCTCTGCATGTGTCTCTATCAGTTACTAGATGAAGGCTCTCTAATGACAATTGGGGTAGTCCCCAATCTGATCACAGGAGATGGCCAGTTTGGGCTACCTATCCACTATTGCTAGGAGTCTTAGCTGGGGTCATCTTTGTACATTCATGGAGTTTCCCTTTCATGAGGGTTTTACCTGACCCTGAAATGCACCCCCCTTTCCAGTCAGCTCTTTCAGTATTCTCCCCCTCCACCTACCCTCCAAGGCAATCCCCAAGTTACCATCCCCTCCTGCCTCGAGGAGATCTCCCAACAGTCCAGAGCCAGGGGCAGGCAGATCTCTGTGAGTTCAAGGCCAGCCTGGTCTAAAAAGTGAGTTCAGCCGGGCGTTGGTGGTGCACGCCTTTAATCCCAGCACTCGGGAGGCAGAGGCAGGTGGATCTCGGTAAGTTCAAGGCCAGCCTGGGCTACCAAGTGAGCTCCAGGAAAGGCGCAAAGCTACACAGAGAAACCCTGTCTCGAAAAACCAAAAAGAAAAAAAAAAAAGTGAGTTCAAAGACAGCTAGGGCTACACAGAGAAGCACTGTCTCAAAAAAAAAAAAATCCCTAAGTAAATGAACAAAAAATAAATAAAATGTGCTTTGTTTGTTTGTTTTGGTTTTGGTTTATGAGACAAGGTTTTTCTGTGTAGCCCAGACTGTCCTGAAATTTGCCTCTATAGACTAGGTGGACCTTGAACTCACAAAGATCCGCCTGCCTCTGCCTCTTGAGTGCTGAAATTAAAGGCATTTGCTGCCACTGCCAGGCTTGACTAAATTTTTAAAGGTGTTAAAACTGTATGAGGAAAATTTAAACACAGCTCTTTAAATCACAAAAGGCTTTATAAGATAGATGTTAATATTTATTTCCATATAAACATGAAAACATTATCAAAGCTGAACCACAACAGAGAAAGTTTTCAATTTATGTGATTTTTTTTTGGCTACATTGTATATCTTGGCTATAACCCACATGATGAACTATTTATTAAGTTACTGTTTTTGTCAAATGGAATTCACAATTTACTTGTAAAAGCAAATATTTTATTAAATAAAAATTAACATACATAGAATAGTAACATACATATATACATAACTGTGGTAATATTGTGTTCCCCAAAATATTGTGCACCTTAATAAACTTATCTGGGGTCAGAGAACACAACAGTCACTAAATATAGAGGCCAGAAAATGGTGGCACAAACACCTTTAATCCTAGCATTTCAAAGGCAGAGATCCATCCAGATCTCTGTGAGTTCAAAGCCATACTGGAAACAGCCAGGCATGGCGACACACTCTTTTAATCCCAGAAAGTGATGGCAGAAAGCAGAAAGGTATATAAGGTGTGAGAACCAGGAACTAGAAGCTTTTGGCTGGTTAAGCTTTTAGGCTTTTGAGCAGCAGTTCAGCTGAGATCCATTTGGATGAGAACTCAGATGCTTCCAGTCTGAGGAAACAGAATCAGTTGAGGAACTGGCGGAGTGAGGAAGCTGTGGCTTGTTCTGCTTCTCTGATCTTCCAGCACTCACCCCAATATCTGGCTCTGGGTTTGTTTTTATTAATAAGATCATTTAAGATTCATGTTACACATAACTATCATCTCTCTATTTGAAACGATTATTTATAATTTTCTATGGATATTCACCCATGACTAAATATAAGAGTCTCAAAATACTTCTGTTTAGAAAGCTGTTTTGACTCTGAATCTGTTTGAGCTTGAAACTTCATGGATCCCCAGTGTTTGATGTTAAGTGTTTGATGAACAGGTTCATCGTTTCTAATAATGGAATAAGGTATAACCCAGCTAAACCTTCCCAGTATTTCCAAAGTAATTATTGTTAATGAAGAACTGTTTAAATCCTATATTTGCTCAATATTTTGTTTCCATGATCAGCAAAATTAAAGCATTACTATGGAATACAAGTGTTCTCTGTGTTTCTTCATTATATTCCTGTGCTTCCCATCATTTTAGAATTCTTGTCTCTTCATTTCTCTGCTGACAATTAAAATGTCTTTAAAATTAAAAAATTTCAAATGACAGTTCAAACATTGATGTATACATAACCAATCAATTGTCTCAAAAGTACTGAACATGTTAAATACTTCAATTTTTCAATTTTGTAAAAGAAAATCACATAAAATACAATTTTCTCTTTTTAGAAGTCAAAATTTGTTTCCTCTTATTCAAAATCAAAAACATAAACAAGCAAAACAGTAAAACTCCAATGTAAACAGAGCCTTCTCTCCTGACCCCTTGTTCCCAAATACCAGGAAGTCACTTCCCAAATTACCAGGCAGTCGCTTCTCAAATTACCACACAGAGGCTTATATTAATTATAAATGTTTGGCTGATTGCTCAGGCTTATTACTAACTAGTTCTTACATTTAAATTAACTCATTTTTATTAATATATGTATTACCTTTTGTTCTGTGGCTTTACCAGTCTTCTGGCATCTTGCTTCTTGGGTAGATGGATCTTGTCTTCTTCTCTCTGCCCCACTCCTCTGAGTCCTCAGTTTGATTTTCTGCCTAACCATATCCTGCCTTGTCATAGGCCAAAACAGCTTTATTATCAACCAATGAGAACAATACGTATCACAATGTATAGCATTCCAAAGTAATTTAGAACTCAAGAAGCATTCTACTAATAAGTAAATAAAAGAAATCATGTTATTCCTATAGTTTAATATCAATAAGAGTTTTAGAATTCCTACTTTGAAATATTATTATATTTTTAATGAAGGTGTTTGACCTTTAACTGAGCTCATTATCATCCATGTGTATGTTGGAAAGATACTGCTGGAAATCACCTTAAGTTTGTAGATTTCTTTTTTTAGAGAACTGTTAGTTAACCGGTACTTAAGATATGCTATAATTATTCTGTAAATGAATATGTTTCATTCTTTTTTTCAAGATTTTCAATATAGTTGAGGCTTTGGTTTTGTTTAGTGTTTAGATTTAAGCATTTAAAATATTGGTTGCTTTGAAAACCCTTCATGTCCCCATCAGCTCACTTTAGTCTTTATGTATTGTGTGTCTCCAAATTTGTACTACCGTTTCCTTTGGGAAAGCCCTCTAACCTAATGCCTTAGCTTCCACTGATAGAGTTCAAAGCTGAATGGACTATTATGATGTGGGTCCTGTTTGGGATAAGTCAGTCATAGGAGTCATGATGGTGAAAAGTATTTTGTTTCCAGATATTCCCACTCCCTCTGCTTCCTGGCTGCAATGAATTAGGCATTTTTCCTCTACCATGCTTTTCTGCCATGGTAAACTGCCTCATTTTGGTCACATCACAATGAATTAAATCTTCCTTAGCCCTAAATTTCTGAAATCATGAACCCAAATATATCTTTCCTCATCAAGATACTTATCTCAGATATTTTGTTATGGTAACACAAATTGGCTAATACAGTAATTTAGAAAAGTTCCTGTCATCTATAGAAACAATGAACTTCATATGCAAAGAAGATATTCATCCCTTTTGAGTGGGATTTGTCACTTATTTTCCACATATCTTTTTTTATAGTAAGCATACTCGTTTCATAGATATTTCTGTGCAATTAGTAATTACCTAATTTATATTGTTTCAACCAGCTTATGAGCTTTTTAGAACAGATACTATTTCTTTAAATCTTATATCCTTAGAAGATGACATGAACTCCTATTTCTGTACAAGGTCATTCATAACAATCAGAGTAAAGGGAAAGAAGGAGGAAGAGAGGGAAATGGAGATAATTAGTTGTCATAGGTCCTAAATGTCCTCCACAAAGTTTCTTTAATCTTTGTTATAAACTTTTGAGGCTGTATCTTTCCCTTCCTTTTAAATAGGAGAAAATTGAAGGTTGAAAGGATTAACTCTTTTAACAAAAGACCACACATATTGTGGAAATTAGAAATCAGCGGATGGTTCCTGGACCTGTCTCCTGCTAAAGTTCATGCTCTTTTCACCACCCCTTGCCTGACTGAAAGATGTGACTTATGCTGCATTTAAAGAGGGATGTGTGGTGTCAGTGAGCATTATGCACAGACTGCTAAAGAGCATGGTGTGACATAGAAGAAGAAAAGATTATCTAAGGATAGAAAAGCCATTTGGGGAAAGAGTGGGAGGGAGAAGGTAAATTAAGGGCAAGACCAAATAAACCAGGGAAGATGGTATGGTTGAATTAAAAAAGAGCTACAGCCTAGGAAGTTCACTTTGAAGTTGGTATATTGCTTATACTTCAGACTATATAAAAGTTATTCTCTTCATTTAACCACCAATAACAGAAGAGTGCACACATAGACTGTCACTAGATAAAGCCAGAACAAATTACAGATATATTTATATATTAAACTACCAGATGAATAGAATAAGACACTGTCCTGGATAGTGTTAATTGCCAAATTTACAGAATTTAGAGTCACCTGTAAAGTGGGCTTCCAGACAAGCATGTGGGAGATTATCTTGATTTCATTAATTGAAGTGGGAAGGTTCACCCTCTGTGGCTAGCATCATTTCCTGACTGGGTTCCTGGACCTTGTGAATGGAGAGAAGAATTGAGCTACAGCAGTCATCACTCTTTAATTTCTGATGGTGGACATGATGAGCCATTATAAGCTCCTGCTGCCTTAAATTCCCAGACATGATGGACTGTACCTTCAACAGTGAGTTTAAATGAAACCTATAACTCTTATTTGCTCTTGTCAGGGTATTTTTATCACAGATATAATATATCATTAATTGATATATTATATATAGACACTGTGCTGGTTAGTGTTCATTTCAAATTTTCATTAAGTATAAATTATACATACTATAATACCTAGTATCAAGTGATGGTATATTTTATGTGCCAATTTCACTGGATCATAAGATGTGCAGATCTTTTCTAAGCATCACATTGGTGTCTCTGTCAAGGGAGATGATGAGATGAACATTTCATTCCATGAATTGAGTAAAGCAGATCATCTTTACTGTTAAGAATGGGCCTCACCCAATGCTTTGAGGGCCTAGACAATCAAAAAGAGTCTGAATAGAAAATGAATTCTTTTCAGTTTTACTTTCTTCAAAATAGAACCCAAACTGAAGCATCATTTAAGTTTAGGACTAAATCTTAGGGACCTTTGATTAGAAATTACACCACTGAGTCACGTGTTTTTTTCAGGCTTGCTGAGAAACTTGCATGCTATAGAAATTATGTAAAAACAAATTTATTATCTATGTGTCTGACTGACTATCTATTCACCAACCTACTATCAATCTCATATCTGTCTATCACTCTACCAAATCCTAAACTCTACAATTAACATATTTCCATAAATGATACAATTGAAAACATTAAAAGAATCTCAGAAGTACAATGAAGGCATTATTCAGGTGCATTGTCATTAAACTGCTAAGTTTAATATTTGCAGCTTGGAGAAATGTACACCTTTGGCTTATCTATGAACACAAGAAAATATTGTTAAATTTTCACATATTTCAATGAATAGTCATTATCATGTCACAAAATGAAAATAATCAGCAAAATAATGCCTATAGCATTCAAAACATTAAATATGACTGTGAATATTGTAAATGTGCTATTTAGCTTTGATATTATGACAAAACATTCACAATATAGTAAATAGAAATGATAATTGACATTGAGAATGGATTTGCATGCATGTACGTACACATGCATATATCTATCTAAATATGTATATATTGATGTATAATATTAAGATATTTATTTTATTTTTAATGTTCAGTGTATGACATGTTGAGACCAACAGAGTTTTCCTAGTGAGAACTTACTCAGGGTCTGAGAATCTGAGCTTGCTTTACCCAGCAGGGCTGCATAAGGGGATGATTTGACCATGAACATGGTTACCATATGTTTGGAAGGGTCTGCACATGACTGTGTCGTGTGCTTTTATCTAGCAAGGGGGGGGATCTTTTGCCCTGCCCTTTAGTATTGTTATAAAAAGCTGTGTTGAAGAGGCAGAAGGACCATTGGGTATGGGGCAGGTCCTCCCGAGGCTATCATGTGTTTTTGTCTTTCTCCTCTTACCTATCTTTCTATCTAAAAGTTTATCTTTCTATATAAAAGTTTCTTATCCCTCTCTCCTCCACATAAGAACCCTTTTAAAAGGTGGGAGCTGGCCTCCCACAGATGGTTCCCTGAACATGGGGCTTGGGTGCAGAGGAAATAAGAGAGACTAGGGGCATGGTGGAAGCAGTTGGACATGTCCAGTTATTAATTAATAATTAGGTGGTGGTATTGTATTCTTCAGAAGTAAAACTGTATACACATAAAGCAGAATAATCCAAATTAGGTTGCAGCAAGTATCTATTTCTCTGTCTAGGTTTCTCCCTTTATCTCTCTCTCAATTTCTATCTATTAAATTAGAAAAAAATATAGGGTTTAGTTATAGGATTATTGTCTATGAAAAAAATTAGGTTAAGAATAGCATTTCCCTATTGCCAGACATGAAAACAGAGTCCAGGAGCAAGCAGTCACTGTGAAATTGCAGTCTGAGAAAGAAAAGATGATATGGAGCAAGGAAAGAATAAGTACATATTTGTATATTCACTTGTAGAATGTTTTAAAACTAGGGGAGTTAAGGTAGAAGAGCAACATGTGCAGAGGTTCTTGGTATTCATAGAAGATCTGTGTCCTTGGTTTTCCAACTATGGGACTTTGGATGCAGAATCCTGGGGGAGAATCAGAGTCAAAATGAAACAATATTATGAGGAACATGAGCCAGAAAGGACTCCCATGGAAGATTTTGGCCTGTGGATATTAATTCTGGACAGCTTAAATCAAAGTCCTGAGCAGCAGGGGGGAATTTTCCCTGAGGCAGATAAGGGTAGAACAAAACCTTCCACTCTGCTGGAGCTGCTGCTAGATGAGAACTTTTTTACATCATCATTCAATCAGGGTCAATTCATTTTGGCCATGAAGTGAAATTTAAGGAACAGAAATCTTGCAATGAGACAAGGGAGAAACTGAAGGGCCAGAAATATTTAGCAATTTATCTTTCCTTAAAACTGGAGGCTCTTCAGGTCTCTCCTTCTCAGAAGAGTACTCCTCTTCCTTCTGTAGGGGGAGAATTAGACTCACCAGGGTGTCTTCTGTCAGAATGTCAAAGTCATCCATAATTGCTCTGTCACAAAAGCCTCCCAGAACATGGCAAACTCTTGCTGCTAGTCATTCATCTCCCCTTCAAGAAGTATTAGAGAAGAGCTCTGTAGCAGCTCAGTTACCTTGAACAACCACCTTCTCCCTGAGGCAAGGATCCTAGGGATACAACAATAACAATACAGCAATAAAATGCTGCTGTAACTGAGAGTGAATTTTCTGCAACTCTTGTTTGAACTAGGGTTGCATTCAGAGGAACTTTAAGACTGATATCAGAAAACTTTCACGGGAACTATAAGACTATTATTAGAAATGACTTTTTAAACTTTGAAGTACAGAAATGGAACAGTTTTGAGTTCACCAATAATTTTATCTGTGGTGACTCACTATTTTTGTACTCTCTGTCTTGTTGTGAGAAAATGTAAATAGTTCTGTTAAGATATCTCTCTTAGATGTTTGCTAAATGTTGTAAAGTGTACATAGTTCTATAGTTTTCCTTTGAATGTAAGTTTGTACGAATTGTAAATATGTATAGTAATATTCATGCTAGTTGTAAATATGTACAGTAATATTGATATTAGAATTATGTTAATCTGTTTATATTAATGAACCATGGTTTGGTGAAGCTAAGAGAGTTCTTAAGTTTGATGCAGTTGCATCAGGAGTTTATTGATTTAAAAAAAGACTTGACACAGCTAAGACTGTTATAGACATCTTAGACATATCCAAAAAGGATATTCCATCTGGTCATCCTCTACTGCTTTACTGGGGTGTGTGGCAGCAATAAGGATTGCTGTGGTTGTTCCAACTACTTGAAAGCTCTTAGTAGGGACCTGAGTCAGAGATGAATTAAGCTCTGTATTTTCTCCTGACAGAGGCTAGTAGTCAGAGATGGGTAAATTCTTCTTGCTAGCTGCCAACCTAAGACAGAGTATGCTTGATGGGAAGTGTATCTCCATGATGGGTAAGATTGATTAGGAAAGGACAATGTAAGGCGGCCACAGTCTATCTGAGGGGTCTGAGGGAAACTTTAATATATTAAGAAGGGGGAGTTGTAGAGACCCATAGAGGTTTCCTAGTGAGAACTTACTCAGGGTCCTGGAATCTGAGCTTGCTTAACCCAGCAGGGCCTAATAGGGGATGATTTGACCATGGACATGGTTATCAGGTGTTTGGAAGGGTCTACGCTTGGCTATATGGTATGCTTTGATCTAGCAAGGGGGAGATCTTTTGCCCAGCCCTTTGGCATTGTTATAGAAAGCCCTTTCGAAGAGGAAAAAGGGACCATTGGTTATTGATCAAGGTCCTCCTGAAGCTATCCTCTGTTTCTGTCTGTCTCCTCTTCACTGTCTTTCTATCTAAAAGTTTCTTATCCAGTTCTCCTCATAGGTACCCTTTTAAAAGGCAGGAGCTGGCCTGCCACATGACAGAAGTCTATATTCATTCTCCTGCTATCATTCTATTTTTCTTTCATAATAAAGAAATAATAAATTGACAGAATACCCTTGGTCCTAGTTTTTTTGATAGTCTTTGATATTTCAATTATGTAATGCAGTTCCTCTTAATATAATAATTGATGTTTTTATTTTATTATATTCTCTTACTCAACAATCACTTCTCTACTCTCTCACTATATTGAAAGCATTAGTATGAGGATTCTGGATGCACCTGTGACTAGAACAGACAGAGCTTTATGCTCTACTATTCCTAGTATCGAATTTTTGTTTATTTGTTTTGTTTTTGCTTTTCTAGACATAATTTCTCTGTGTAGCCCTGGCTGTCCTGAAACTTGCTCCATAGACCAGCCTTGAACTCACAGAGAACCACCTGCCAGTGCATCCCTAGTAATGGGACTAAAAGCATGTGCCACAACCATTCAACCTACTTTAGAATTTTTAATTTAAATTATTTTAATTAGCAAAGAAATGAACACATTTATGAAATAAATGTTTTATATTAATATATAAATAAATTTCAGAAGATTTCAAATGGGTTAGTTGTTATATTAGATCATTTTAAATAATTATCTTTTTTTCTAGTGAGTACAATTAAATCATTTTTTTCCCATGTCCTGTTCATTATAAGCAGTGCTGTGGTTAATATAAGTCAAAAATAAAAAGGAAATTCTGATAGGAATATGTTCCAATAATGGGGTTGTTAGACATGTAGTAATTCCATTTTCCATTTTGTTGAGAAAATTTTGTTTTTTTAAGATGGTGTAAGTAATTTGTGAGATCCACCCATAATATATAATATTAAGATGTCCTCAACAACACTAGTTATCTTTCACCTATGTTCAAGATAATATTTGACTTTCTGTAATTTTGGAAATCATTTCATTGCCAAAGACTGTCAACAGGCACTGTATCCAGTACTGACACTGTCATCAGTTCATAGATTTGAACACAACAACTGGCAGTCCATTTTTGTGCTCTGTCTATTAATACACAAGACAGCTCTTCAGTTCACCAGTTAGCACAGCTTACATCTTGTGCACCTCATTTTTAAAGGTGAGGTATGGGAAATAACAAACAAAGGTTCTCTTACATGCACTTGGTTTATCACAGTCTACAGTATTATTCATGCCCATAGATGTAAGTGGCATGAATATTTGCTTTGAATTTAACCTTTTACCATAGTTGTTAGAAAGTGTGCTGTCACCTTCATATCTGCCACATTCCAAAATTGGTATTATTAGTTGCCAAGTGCTATGTGCTCCTGTCAGGCGTCCATGCCTCCCAGGGAAGAAGGAGCATATCATATTCATGTAAGGCTGCCATTGTTCTGTGGTTACAAAGGAACATAGAAGTCTGCACAGTAGCCATGGCAGGGGGAGTAGCTCAATAAGACGGGACTTCTGCTCAGCAGCCAAGGCTTTGCAGCTTTGAAAGCAGAGTGACTCCAAATGTCCACTCATTTCCATGGCTCCTAACACAAGAGAGCCTGAGGATCTCTGATTGGCTTTGCTGCTTTCAACATTCTTATTAACAATACAAAATAAACTACCAGTAGTACACTATCAGCTCAATGGACATTAATTTGCACTTATCTACAGATTAAATAGGACAAGCAATAAAAATTAACCATGCTTGTGTGTGTGTATGTATGTATGTAAGTATGTATGTATGTATGTATGTATGTATGTAAGTGTGTATGTATGTGTATCATGTGTTGATCGTTTTTGTAAGTCCTGTCTATAGAGATATTGATGTACTTGAATATCTACATTTTAATTGGCTTGTTTACTTGAGTTTTTGACAATTTGAATGTCACTTTATCTCAAGTGTGATTTTGTATATTTTCTCTCACTCAGTGGATTCTTTGTGAAGTATTTGCTGTACAAGTTTTTGTTGTTTGTTTAGTTTGTATTGAATTGTTTTGTTCCCTCTGGAGCATTAAACCAAATAATCCCTTCCTCCTACAAATTGCCTTGATCCTGATATTTTATCACAGGAATAAAAACAAAACTAATGCAGATGTGTTGTAATAATGGTTAAACTAACATAAATATTGTTTATAAATAGTATTCTTCAGACAATCATATGTAAACTCTAGTGTGGCTAGAGTTTTCCTGCCTGGCCCACAGTCAAGATAAATCTCTTTCACCTGCCAGTCCCACAGCCGCTCAGACCCAACCAAGGAAACACAGAGACTTCTATTGCTTATAAACTGTATGGCCGTGGCAGGCTTCTTGCTAACTGTCCTTATATATTAAGTTATCCATTTCCATAAATCTATACCTTGCCACATGGCTCGTGGCTTACCGGCATCTTTACATGCTGCTTGTCCTGGCGGTTGCTGGCAGACAGGCAGTCTCCTTCTGCCTTCCTGCTCTTTTAATTCTCTCTGTTAGTCCCGCCTACTTCCTGCCTAGCCACTGGCCAATCAGTGTTTTATTAGCAACACATTTGCCATACAGAACATCCCACAGCACTCTAGCTATCATTTTAGTTTATTTTTCTCTAAGAAGAAATGTAGGACACCTTAAAAAACATGAAATGAATAATTATCTGGTCAATAAAATGTCTAAATTATTAAAGGCCTTGAAGAATAGCTGGTAAGTAAAGGATTATGGATGTTGCCATGAAATATAATTATTAATATATTTCTATTTAATGAGCTTATAGAAAATATTTAAATACTCAAAGGTATGGAGTACCCATGGAATCAGGGGTTTAGCTACATCAGGCATGGGATATCTGAGGGGAAAAAAAAATCAAAATACACTATGTTCTTATGTCTGTTAACTTTACTCCTCTAAGATAAAATTCTGTCAATTCAGTTATAGCTCCATTAGGCATTCAAGGCAGGAATAACTCCAGACATACCAAGCTCTTTATCCATCTACCTTATTTCTCTGGGATGAAATCCTGTTTCCATAGCTTCAGTTCCATGCAGTTCCCTATCTCATGGGACTAAACTCCTATGCTTTTAGCCTCATCTTTGTCCTCTGTATCCTCTTTCTCCATCTCTGCTACTCTATACTCCTGTCACTCAGAAAACTCTACCTGAGATCTGCTCATCCTCTACAGAAACGCTGTCTTCCTCTCTTCTCTCTAGCCATGCAATTCCATTTCCACAGAAAATGCCTGCCCTTTCTTTCCCTGGGCACATGGTTCTCTGCCTCCTCAGGAATGTTGTTTTACTTCCCACCTTGATATGTAAAAAACTCTTTTGTTCTTGGTCAATTGCTCTGGAGAACCACTGGGCCTCCTCAACAGGAAGAGATTGTCTGAGCTTCATTAGCACAAGAAATAAAGCTATGAGTCTCCCCAACTTGTCTTCTAAGCTCAGCAGGGGAGTTTGTAACTTAGTAGTTCAGCAGGTCTACAGAGCTGAACTGTTTGCCAATTGGTCTGGGCATGCAAGGATTTCATAGCAGAAGACAGCTGGAATATTAAAGGCTGGATAACACCAAATATTCATAATAAATGGCTTTGCCTTTTGACAGACCCTTGGCCAGTTGAAGTTTAGCTTTAATACCCAGCTGAATCTCTATAATATATGTTTGCAGCCCACAAGACAAAGCTATCACAAAATTAAAACAATATGGATAAGAATTAAATTTGAAAAAAAACTAGATAAATGAGACAGTGTACATACTATTTACATTATAATCATGTACCATAATTATCATTGTATTATTAGTAACACTTCTATGTTGAACATTAAAATATTCTGAAGAGCAGAAAACAGATACAAATTATGCAGTAGGAGAGTTATAGCAAGCACAGTTCTCTAAACTATTTCATGTAAAAACTCGAGGGTACTACAGTTTCTCTACAGCAGAAGGGAGAGTTGAGGGAATCTTCCTTATTCACAGTGTGAAAGTCTAGACTTAACTTTACAAGCTCCATCTTAGGGAAAGGGCCACCATCTCAGACCACCTGCTGTACTCAGTTCTAGGAAGGACCTCAGGAATGTGCCATGACAACTCAAATAGATACAGAGCAGTATCTGCCTGTAGACATCCTATCTGTGGTTTACGGCCCTTGGAGATATCTAGATAATCCTTCTGAGCAGTCCAGATAATACTATTCAGCAGGTTGTGGCTCCCCGCCAAAGTCTAACCCAGTGGTTTCAAAATATGGTTTCACGCCCAATATCTAGACCAATAGTTTCAAAAAATCACCTTGCCCCATATGCCTTCTACCCAATCCCAAGCATGTGATTCCTGGCTTGTGTTTTTTTTTTTTTTCCTATAAAAACTCTCTATACCTGGGCTCTTGGCTGCTACCATATTTCCTTCCATCTGCCCTGCGGTGGCCCAGGTTGAACCTGAATAAAAGGACCCTTATGTGATTGCATTGGAAACCAGCTCCTTGGTGGTCTCTGGGGGTTTTGCCAAATAGGTACAACAATGGTAAGTCTAATTCTACTATTCCAATGAATAAAACACTAATTTGTTGTATTCACAATGTTTACAACCGTGTTAGAGGTTTAGAAAGTTCTGTATCAAATTATTACTTTCTAAAATCTGTTTTATAAGCATATCCAGTTTAATAAGATTTGAAGATTACATCTCAGTAAATTTATTAATATCTTCTGAACATTAATGTTGTATAAAACATGACTTGGGAAATGTTACAGTATTTTCACTCACAATCTGGGAGGTAGCCACTGTACATACTAATGACAGTAAACACTTCAAATTATTTTTCACCAAATATAGTTGTCCTCAATTGTATTTTTAATGTAAAACCATTTTGTATAGTCTATATAGTTCTGAACAATCATGATATCCTTAAAGTTAGGATTGTAAATCTAGAATTTAGCAGATAATGCAAATAACAGAATAATAGCAACCAAATAATAATGTTGGCTTTTTTTGGCTGTCTTTGATCAGAGAAAATATTTTCTTGGTTCAAGAACATGTTGAAAAAGGCCATTTTGAAAACTACTTTGTGAAAAAAAAAAAAAGGATTAGGTGTTGTTATACTTCTGCAGAACTGTTTGTCTTTTATTTGCTTCTGGTGTTGACTGAAAAGATCGTTAAAATCACTGAAAGTTCAACAAATCCAATGCAAAGCTTATATTAGTTGATAAGATACCTGCAGAGGCACACAGGCAATGAGGAGATTGGATAATCTTGATATTAGTTTAGCTACAGAGAGAGAGAGATAAAAAATGTGCACATATTTGAAAGTCCCCTGTGTAAATGGAAGGAACAGAGATTATGCAGGAAAGTGTTTGATTTATGTATTTAAGGGGCTGCCTTGAGCTTGCAAGCTTGAAAACAGTATCTATGCTTGACTAGAACAGCAGGAGTGGCAGTGAACTATGCAAGTCAATGAAAGTATGTTTACCTATGATGCCTCATTTCCCTTTTGGCATTATATATGGATAAAACACCAGAGTGAGAGATGTGACATTCATTTTCTGGGTGGATTTTGTGAAGTGGTTTTGCTTTTTAAAATAATCATAACAGCCATTAAAGATTTTGGTGCCATTGAAATGGATAAAGATTGACAAAATGGGCAAAAAATTAAAGATTATATTTAAATTGCAAATTATCAGATAATATCTAGGAAACGTCATGAATTAATTGATTTGACAACAACTTTCAATTATTCCTGACACATATTTAAAAATAAATTTACTTATATAGAGCTACTTTTTGACAAGAAAAATTTGAGTTTGGAAAACCTGGATCCTTTGGATTGTATTTCTTTTACGAGATATGTGTCCTTTAGAAATGCATCTCATTTGGGTTTTTCTTTAGAGATTTATTTTTATTTTTTATTTATGTGTGTGCCAAAATATTTAAGAGCCAAACTCTTAAGGATTTTAACAACTTAGGTCTTGGTTTGCATTTTAATTTAATCTAAAATCGCTATATTTTGACCTCCTTGGGTTTCTACCTGCACATGGTGCACATATTTATACATATATTATGTATAAACTCATAATACATGTATTACACACACACACACACACACACACACACACACATACACACACATAAACACACACACTAGATAGATGGATGTAAACATGCTTTCTACCATTTCAGTTTGTTTAATGATTAAATCTTGTTCTCAGTGCCTACACTATAATAAGATGAGATGCGGTGGAACTAAACAATCTAAGTACTTCACAGGAGACCAAGTGATATGAGCACATTGAGATGCTGCAACTCAACTTCTAAAACAGTGGCCCAAGTCAGAAATTTAGATTCCTCACTTCCAGCCAGTATTGTAGTTTATTAAATTCTCATTTTCAGTTTAAGTAGCTCTATTTCTTAGTCACTTCCACAACATCCATTTTATTTCAACTTTCAACTGAAGACAATGACTGAGAAAAACATAAACATGCTCCTAAAAGATAATAAAGATTGTAAAAGCAGAAAAACAAACTAAAATGATAAGTTGATTGAGTATTTATTGATTTTAATATATCCTAAGATGTTTTCTTCAACTTTAAAATGCAAGTTGAATATAAAATAACATTATGGTAAAGTTCTCTGAGTTCAAACAGTCTAATTAATTGCTGGAATATAGTGGTTGACATATTGTATATCATGATTGACACAGGACAACTAAATGTTTTTATAACAAAGAGGTCAGGTATATGTAACAGTGGCATAAAATAAGATTATGAACTCTAAATATATTTAATCAGATTACTGAAATGGAAGTTAAAAGAATTGGTCTGGATTGCTGATAAAAACAATGATATTTTACAATAAATCTTTTCAAATTTGTAACATGCCTGAATAATTCCTACCAGAGCTTATATCACATTGAAGAAGCAAAAATTACAAATATCTAATTTAACTTCATGTTTTTTAATATTATTTGTGCGATTCATTTTTTGTGTTGTTCTCTCACAGTTTATCATCATTTAATAAATCCATTTGCTTCTTACCTTTTTTCAATTGTTGTGCAACATATGATTCCAAATTCAGTCCTTTAAAAAAAAATCTACCTTTTTTAAAAAATCTTCAGAAATTCCAGTTACCTCTACAGAGGGGATTGACTCTGGGCTTTCCAGTGCTGTGTGAGAACCACAGTTCTCTGGAGTCACACCAAGGACTGTGTATTTCTTAAAGCCTTGAGATTTCTCCATGCTGCCTCCCAACTATATGTGTTTGTTACATGAGTCACAATAAAAAATGACAAATATACCGTTAAAAATAAGAATTGATTAAAAACTAGAAGTATATCTAACATCACATATACGTGTGTGTGTGTGTGTGTGTGTGTGTGTTTTCGATATTCACTGACTTGTTTGTCATTAATATAAAGAACATGATTCGTAAAAACTATGTTTCCCATTTTTTTTAAATTTTTTTGTCCTGAATGAGTCAATGATATGATATTGATATCAAGATTTGATATCATTGAACAACTTAGAAATGATTCCTTATTTATGTAGACAAAATAATGTACACTTTAAATACTTAATTTTACGACTAAAAATACAGCAATTTGCCCAAGAATTCTACTTGTTATTTTCTTAGATCCTTATATTATTTTTATTTATTTATTTATTTATTTATTTATTTATTTATTTATTTTGTTTTTTTGAGACAGGGTTTCTCTGTGTAGCTTTGCGCCTTTCCTGGAACTCACTTGGTAGCCCAGGCTGGCCTCGAACTCACAGAGATCCGCCTGCCTCTGCCTCCCGAGTGCTGGGATTAAAGGCGTGTGCCACCACTGCCAGGCAAGTTATTTTTAATTTATGTTATTTTTATTTTTTCTTTGAACATTTTTTACAAAGTACTCTGATCATGTTCACCCCAGTCCTGACCTTCTTCTATCTCCTTCTTTCCAACTCAGCCAGCATTTTGATCTTTTGTTTTTTTTTTTTACACCTATCAGTTCCAATTTTTGCTATCCATGTCATTTTGAATAGGGCCAACCCACTGGAGTGTTACTGACCTAAAAGGGACCACACCTTTAACTAAGACATTCTTCCTCTACCAGCAGCTATTGATTGGGACAAAGCTCCACAGCCAGGAATGTGATTTTGTGCCCAATCTTTTCAGTTCCAGTTGATGTGATGTTGAGATCTGAACTATCTTTTACCAGGAGAGGGAAACCATAAAAGAGAAATGAAAAGGACTTGGGTCCTACATCCTGGATGGCTTCAACACTTGTATAATATTAGAGGGACCAGCCTTAATATTATGCATCCCAGGGGCTCAGGAGAGAGAACTACTAATGGAGAGGACTATTTTCAGTAAATAGAATCTCAGCACACTGAGCTCTATAGTCCACTTGCTTTAATTCCTCTGGCATAACATCCACATATACACAGCTTCAGTTCTGTTCTCATGCCTAGCTCCTTTCTTGCCTGATTTCTCTCTGTTTATCTACTGTTCCCTCTTAAGTTCTATCTTAATTCTCTCGTCTTAATTCTGCCTCATCTAGGTCCTTTTCACCTTGTTCTTACCCAGCTAGGGCTTTCCCATCTGACTCTTCCTCTTCTTCCATCTCGTTCCTCTAGTACTCTCTTCTAGCCCTTCAATCTAGTTCTTTCCCATCTCAGTTTGTTCCTCTCAAGTTCTTACCCATCTAGTTCTTTCATTCTCTTTTCTTTTCTCTGTTCCCTGTGCCCTGGAAGTCCTAGCATATAAAGCCAGGCTTCCAGGGTCAAACGGAGGGGTGATAAGAATTACATTGAGAGGCAATAAACATTAATTATCATTTGCAACCCCAAAGGGAAGTGACCAATGGGGAAATGAATTAACTAAAAGCTAATTTTGGGTAATATCTAAGAAGAGGGAATCTTATGTGCTCAACTATAGTCTTAAACGTGATTAGTAGAAAATGTTAAGAATCTATGTGTTGCTAGGTCAATGGAAGAAAACAAGACTGTCTTCTTTTTTCCTGTGGCTCCTATCTGTCCAAGCTATCTGCCATTTTTTCTGCAGGGTGGGGGAAATTGTGCTCAGTTGCTAGGCAACCTGTGTACAGCTAGATGCCTCTGGTGATAGTTAAAGGGAGATCTGGAACTAGAGGTAAGGTTTGGGAAAGGAGGAAGTAAAGCATAACTGGCACATCTGCCAGGCCTTCTCAAATGAGTAGCCTGGATGCTTAAGTCTGCTCTTAGTGAGTACAGAGGTATCTCTGTTAAGGTACTTTCCTCCATCTGGGGATGGACCTGGCCGGATGCTGCCAATGATGATACTTACAAGGAGGCTTGAACTGGGGTTCTGGCTTAGCATAGCTATCAGAGCAGAAGGTTATCTAAATATTCCTAGAAGTGGTTAGGTAAGGAGTTAGAGGTCTATAAAGTTAGTAAGGATGTAAGAAAGGAAGGTCCAAGCTAAATTGTGTAAAGCTATTACTTAATGTCCACCTGACCTAGGTGGTGTCTCCTTGTGGAATTTACCTTAAATCAGGAGACTTGCATATAGACTGTTATTACTGCTAGTCCTTGAAAGTGGCCAAGGGAGATATCTGATTCCAGAGAAAGCCTTTCCTGAGGCTGTTCTCTAAATACCTGGAATGTGTATGTCCATAGAATGATCAGTCCACACTGTTAGCCCTTTTTAGGGAAAAATCAACTGGGAAAACTATGAAGGCACATATGATTTTCATAAAAGAAGACAGCTGATATATGACAAGCCAAGTAACACCAAAAGCTCCTTGGAATTTGGCTTCCTCTGGAGGAAATCCTTGATCCCTCCAGGTAGTGACTTTGCCATAACCAGCTGAGTTCTTATATTCCTGTGGCCTGCAGCATTCAACATACTGGTTTTCTCTAGGACTTCCTCTCACAAGATTTATATGAGAAAGAAGTAATTATTACACATTAAAATATTGGATTAAAATAAATTATTCTGATGAAAAAATAGGGATAAGTTTTGTATTTAAATAAAATTCAGTGTCTGAAGCAGTGTACTAATTAAAACATTAAAATGAAACATTAAATAATTATGAAAATATTTATAATTAATTCAGCAAAGATTTATGTGATTATTAAACAACACTTCTGCATTTTCCACAGCTTTATGCTTGTGTGGATAGTTTTATGTCAACTTATACACAAATTAAAATCATTTGAGACAAAGAACATTAATTAAGAAAATATCTCCATTATCCAGGCTGTAGATAAACCTGAAGGACTTTTTCTTAATTGGTTACTGACAAGGGAGGATCCAACCCATTATGGGTGGTCCACCCCTGGGCTAGTGGTCCTGGGTTCTATAAGAAAGCAGGCTGAACAAGCCATGGGGGGCAAGTCAGTAAGCAACACTCCTCCATCACCTCTGTATTACTGCTGCCTCCAGGTTCCTGTTCTGCTTGAGTTCCTGCTCTGACTTCCTTTGATGATGAACTGTGATGTGGGAAGCATAAGCCGAACAAATCCTTTCCCCTCCAAGTTGCTTTGGTCATGGTGTTTCATCACAAAAAATAATAACCCTACCTAAGACAATGCTTAAGAATATGGCAATGTCAAGTTAGGAACGGTTCCATTTTCTGACCACTCTCCTCTTCTAGATGAAAAACACAAATGACTATGAAAATAAATCACAGCAATGAGAGTAAGGATTATAAACTGAGGTGGAATAAGTGCTGTGTTCTGGCATCAGGGATCTCTTCATATAACATGATTATGAAAGATTTTTAGTTTAAGAGATCTCAGGTCTCACTCTAAAATCAGTTGGTTATCATCTGCCGGGAGACATCCCCGCTGGTGGATGGGTCCTGCAGAGGGTGTAAGGAGTCCGCAGTAGGAGAAGGAAGTGAGCCAGGCCATGGTGGTTGGGAGAATCTTGCAGCCTGACTGACTAGCAGCCAGAGTGTTTCTTTATTTACAGAATTTAGTTAGCAGGGATGCATTCATGATGTTCCAAAACACAGATCATATCATTTTTTGTTTTTAGACATGTGTTTCACTTCCTTTTGCTCATCTTTTAGTCATCATTAATAAACTATGACAGAACAGAGTTATCATTTCCAATCATTTTCCCTCAAGTTTTGACAACATTAATAAACAGAGTTATCATTCTTACTCATAAACCCCATAACCCAAATTTTGAGAATCTAGAGGCATATGGCAGCTTGTGCTCAGGCTGGTTGCTTTAGTTGCTTCAAGAACACTAGACCAAAACAAAATCTCAACCACCCTGGGCATGTTGCCATGTCTCAAGCAATGTATTATTAACTCTTAGTGGTCAGAGTGCCCAGGAAAAATCCTTAGGCTAAAGCTGCTGTAGTTATTATTAAAATTCTGGCATAATAAATCAATGGTCACATTTATATCTTCATAGAATTTGTCTATATGTCTAATCCTGGCATTCTGTTGTTCCTTGGACATATGACGTTGTAGTGCTTCTACATGAGCTAACTTCTAAGAGAGGGAGGTCCTAACATCTCATACTTTTATCATCTTTCCACTCCATACTTTGCTCATCAGTATATCTCTGTGTAAGGCAGAGTTGTATGCCACTTAATTGTCTGAGTGTAAAATGGGAAGAGACTTGTAATCTGAACTGTGGATAATTCCTTTAGCCCACCGAATCTTGTTGACCTTTTTGAATTTACTTTGTTTTGAATATCTTGTTCCTGTGTAAGTAGAGGGACAGATGTTTCAAGAATGTCTCATAGCCTCATAAAGAGACCTCTGGCTTCTTCTTTATGTGTCACAACCCCCAAGGCATAAGGAAGACCTTCAAGTAGATAAGGATATTTCCCTTAAAGTGTGTGTGTGGGGGGGGGGGGGGGGGGGGGATAGTATGTTCAGGAGTTTCCTGGATGAGTTTAGAAGCAGCATTCCTGGAAGAAGGCATAAATGATTCATAAGGAATTTTCCATCAATCCAACATTCCCAAATTGTACAAATATTAAAAGTGCCCCAAGTATGCAACAGGTAGAGATGAAAACCAAAGGTGATATGGCAGCCATCATGTGGCTCAGCTTTGCTGTATCTTTGTCAAACAGCTGTGCTGGCATTATGACTTCTGTCATTCCATTCAGATATGGCTGTGCTAATCATCAAAAAGTGTTAACAGTAAAAAGGACATGATCTAAAATTTTCATTTTTTAATTATGTGCAAAATAAAGTTGGAAACTCATATATTCCAAACAGATGGTAAACTGTGGGATTGAAATGAGAGATAAGATCTCTCTGGATCTCCTGCTCTATCTCCTGCCTCTGCCTCTGCCTCTGCCTCTGTCTCTCTGTCTCTCTGTCTCTGTCTCTCTGTCTCTGTCTCTGTCTCTCTCTCTCTCTCTCTCTCTCTGTGTGTGTGTGTGTGTGTGTGTGTGTGTGTGTGTGTGTTTATGACTGTTCATGTGGGTTTGTGTGTGTTTATTACATGAGTGTGGATGTACTGTGCTCACTGGTGGAAAGCATGGTAAGGCCATAGGTCAATACAGGTTGTCTTTATGACTCTCTACCTTATTTTACTAAATCAATTATTTTTTAGATAGGTTTTCTATGAAGATGAAGTTTGCTGATGCACGCTTGTCCAGCAAGCTCCTGGGAGTCTTCTATCTTCTGTTATTACTGTGCCTGACTTTATAAGTTTCTAGATAATTTAACTCAGGCTCCAATGATTGACACACAAGTACTTTAACTACTGAGCCAACTCTCCATTCAAGAGACTATTTTGCATTTATTGTAAATATAGAAATAATGGTATGGATTTAACCATATTTAGATTTTAAGAACATATTCTAAGTTTGGTCTCAACTGTCACTCACAAAATTACTACTTTTATTTTGATTGAAAAAAATAGACTAGCTTCCTACTTTTCTCTTGGTATTAGTAGTGGCTACTTAAAAAAGCAAACATAAACAAGGTTTACAGGATTCATGGGAAATTAAGATTCAGGGCAAATCAACAGCATAAACACTGGAGAGTTAAGAATACCTAAGCAATCATAGCTAAGATAATCTTGCACAGAGCACAAGTTACCATATGCCATAAGCTGGCAAGAATTCTTAAACAGCATATTTAACAAAATGCTAAAAGCAGAGTACAGACTTGAGACTGAAAAACCCGGGTGAGTTGTATTTTGGGGATTCCCCACACAAGTTCAGGCTTTTCCTCCAGTTCCCTCACCAGATTCTAAAGAAAGATACAGAGAACACATCTCAGGGAGTAGGGCAGTAAAAGCAGAAAAGTAGCCACCCTCAAACCTACTTGAACATAATCCTGTCTCCTTGGGAAAGGATTACATCAGAGAACAATCAAGAAAATTGGGCTAGGTTTCAGATTTAAATACCACATCAGATTCTAGTCTTATTGCTTTCACTGAGGAAAAGAAAGAAAGAAAGAAAGAAAGAAAGAAAGAAAGAAAGAAAGAAAGAAAGGAAGAAAGAAAGAAAGAAAGGAAAAAAGGAACAAAGAAACAAAGAAAAGCTCAACAGGAAGATACTACAGTCAAAAATGGAATCTCTCTCTATTTGTGGAAAAATGACAAAACTCGCTCCAAAAGAAAACAATCAAAACCAAGATTCAATGAATAGTACAGATAATTATGTTATTCCTTCCTCTTCATAAAATTATATCACACTTGCAAATGGTAGACACCGCCATATGTCTTGCAACTGCATGATGCAGAGTATGCAGAGAAATACAAATCAAAATCACCAACCAAATAGGGGATAGGAATGTAAACTCAACACAACAATTTGAAACCATAGGGCATATAATTTCATCAAACCTAAAACACATCCCCAGTTTCATAAAGATTAATAAAAATCTTCACCCTCAAGCATTTCTATAATAGTAGATATGATTCTTCATGGCATATATAACTTAAAAACAACAAGACATTCAAAAATTAATAAGGATGTTTAAGGAAGTAAAACAAAGTCCCAAAGCATATTTACCTGTGACAACTCTGTTCTCTATACTAGAGAAATATATATAAAAAAAAAAACTATGCTGATGCCAATTAATTATTAATATGTAAATGGTTCTTTTTTTCATTGTATTTCATTTTTGTTTTCCTGTTTTTTAGTTCTTGTTTTTCAAGACAGAATTGTCTCTTTGTAGCACTGGCTATCCTGGAACTCTCTCTGCAGATCAGGCTTGCCTTGAACTCAGAGATCTGCCTGCTGGGATTAAAGGCATGCACCACCCCCACCCAGTTGTAAATTGTTCTCATGGAAGAGGTTGACGGTATGTAAATCTAAATGCATATCATCAATAAGGATGAAAATTGGAGAAGAATATTATTCCTTAAGCTAACATGTAGACTAAAGAAATTCAGGAAAGACTGGTTAAAACCAAAGAAAGCTGGAGAGAAGGAATGGAGAGAAGGCTCAGCAGCAAAGAGGGCTTCATGAATTTGTAGAGGAGTTCAGTTTAATTCCAGAACTCACATCAGGTGCCTATAAGTTCTGTTCCAGAAAACCTTTGATGTTGGGCACCTGCACACATGGCATACACTGATATAGATGCTGACACATACACTAAATAATAATAATAATAATAATAATAATAATAATAATAATAATAATAATAGTAATTTTTGGGAGCACAAAGGATCTTGTGTTTACATATAACACTAGGGAAACCATGAATGTTAAGTGTGCACAGTTGTCTTTTCAAAGAAATATAGGCGTTACCTGTTTTTTGCCGAGAGAGGTGGTAAGGGAATTGGCTAATAGCTGAGGTGGTTTTTGCATTATCTGTAGGGCCAGGCTATACCTCACTCTCCCACAATCCCACAACCAGGACCAGAAATATCTAATAGTCTAGGAAACACTTGTATTCTCTGTATGGTCATGTACCTGCTGAAGCTTCCACAACCAGGACCATAAGTGGCTAATAGCCCAGATGACCTCTTCTACTGTCTATATCACCAAGCCAACACACTCAATCCTCCCTAGGCCCTTAAGATAACACATGTAGCCAGCCTATCTATAGAACCCACCTTCAGGGAAAAAGTGACATGTAGACTTCTAGTGTAATTATTCCTTACACAGTATACAGGGTTATATAACACCAGGAAAGTCTTTTCAAAGATTATACTGTACTTAAATATGCCTAAAATAAACCCCTTAGTGTCAGACTGTTGAAGTTTGAACCAACTCTGACTACTGAGTTGTGATGAACTAGATGTCCTTTCTGCCTCACATGGACCCTTATTCTGCCAGCCTTGGATGTTTCAAGAGACCACACATTAATAGTAATAATAAATACTTAAAAGAGAAAAATGAGTACACATTCCCATTACGGTATGAAAAGAGAACAAGCACATTAGTGGTTTGGGGGGCTTTGATCAAGGAGGAGTTTTAGTCAATCACTAAAGAAAGAAATATATGACATAATTTACATTCATATTTCCTAATAAGAGAGTTTTCTGTCTTTGTTAGCCTACTTTCTAAAGTTACTGGCAAGCTAAAAACATTGGGAATATGCTATAGATTACAGTTTAGATATATGTGTTAACAGCTCCAGGTGCTTATAGAATATTCATGACATGGGGAATATAACTAAGGGTCAGAATTATTAATAATATTCAATTTCATAAACCTCACAAGTTGCATGATGTTACAAAGATTCAAAATATTATTCTGAGGATATATGGTTAAGTGAGGACCAGAAACTAGAGGCATTTGGCTGGTTGAACATTTGGCTGGTTAAGCTTTCAGGCTTCTAGCAGCAGTTCAGCTGAGATTCATTCTGGATGAGGACTCAGAGGCTTCCAGTCTGAGGATATAGGATCAGCTGAGAAACTGGCAAGGTGAGGAAGCTGTGGCTTGTTCTGTCTCTCTGATCTTCCAGCATTTCACCCCAATATTTGGCCCCGGGTTTGTTTTTATTAATAAGACTCTTTAAGATTCATGCTACAGTTAAGACCTTTACAAAACAGAGAAACAAACCATTCTATAATTATTTATATTCAGATATCTGATTGTCATTTGTAAAATGATAAAATATTTTTCAATACAATGACAGAGTAAGAAAAGAAAATTCTCATGGAAGTAAAGAGAAAAAGAACTAATAAAGAACAATTTGAGAAACAATTACAGTAAGTGTGTAGTTTTGATAAAATAATCTTCTTTATTCTGAACAACCATGCAAATAATATAAATAACCAAAACAATGATAAACATTTATTTTCAATGACATTTCCTACTTGAAGAAGCATAAACATGATACCCACTAACACTATTTTAACATGTTATAGGGAGTTCTATTCAATAAAAAAATTAGGGAAGTATAGTTGTCTGTATACCAGCTCTATATCCTTTCAATAGCAAGTTCTTATTTCTTGAACTGGAGGATTCAGATATGCAAGCTACAAATTCTGATATGCATATCTACTGACATTTAAATGCCTTTGACTTTTATTTCTGTGTCTCAGTCTGTTAGGTTACTACTTTTAAAAAAATTTTTTACTATGTGTGATTCATCTGTATTCACTCAGTTTTCAATAGCTGAGGGTGCATTTCTGTGAGCCTGTAGTGTACTGTTTTTCTGTTTCGTAATACTCTATTAAGTAAACTTTAATTTATTTTTGTATTGTTCCATTGTAGCCAAAGGCTTTTCTGAGTCCTGCCTGGTCCTGAAGGCACTTATACAATGATCATACAGAGGCTTAATATTAACTATAATTGTTTGGCCAATAGCTCAAGCATATTATTGCCTAGTTCTTAAATTTAAATTAACCTAGTTCTATTAATCTGCATTTTGCTATGTGGCTGAGGCATTATCGGTCTGCTGGCATCTTCCTCCTTGGGCGGCTGGATGGCGTCTCCCCAACCCTATCCTTCCTCTTGCTGTAGCTCTGCTTCTATTTGTGTCCTGGCTCCATCCTGCCTTGCCACAGGCTAAATCAGCTTTATTTATTAACCAATGGGAGCAACACACATTCAGAGCAACAGAAAGACATCCTACATCATTCCATTTAAATAAAGGAATTATTTTTAGTCTTGCTGGTGAAATAGTAACGTATTCCTATAGGGTATAAGTGATTACTAAATATGCCTGGGTCTTACAAAAGATGTCTTATAGATGGTAAAATCAATATGTTTTATTTTCTAAATGTGGCCTAACATATTTCATATTTTCCAGTATTATGTGGTTTAACAAGCAAATGAATGGGGGAATGAAGTGCTGTGGGATGTCTTTCTGTATGTTGTGATTATGTGTTGCTCTGATTGGTCGATAAATAAAATGCTGATTGGCCAATAGCCAGGCAGGAAGTATAGGCAGAGCTAGTAGACAAGGAGAATGCTGGGAAGAGGAAGGCCGAGTCAGGAGTCACCAGCCAGATAGAGAGGAAGCAAGACGACAAGGCAGAACTGAGAAAAAGTACCAAGCCTTGTGGCTAAATATAAATAAGAATTATGGAGTAATTTAAGTGTAAGAGCTAGTCAATAATAAACCTGAAGTAATGGTCAAGCAGTTATAATTAATATAAGCTTCTGAGTGATTATTTTATAAGCAGCTGAGGGACCGCATGGCTAGGCAGGACACAGAAAAACTTCCAGCTACAAGCAATCTCTGCCACTCACAACACTGAAATGTTTTAATGTATTTCTTTAATTGATACACATGGCTATATCATAGTTAACTCAGCATTTCTGATTATGAGAGGACTTAACAGTTTTCATGAGTATAGATCATTAATAGCGCCTCAAATTTCTTTCAAACATTATGTATATTTTGTATGCATTGAACTCTTTGTAACACATAAAGCATTCTTTTTGAAACAATTTAAGCAATTTCTTATTGACAATTAAAAAAACAAAACTAAGTACCCTATAGTCAAGGGTATAGACAGAAAGAATTCCATTAGTGTTCATATATGATGTCAGAGAGCCTACACTGTAAAACAAAGTATGTTAGTAGATATAAAATTCATATTGTAGTTATATGTCCTATAGTTCCAGTTTCATAGAGATCTGAACCAAAGGACTCAGATATGCAAGCTATAAATTCTGGTATGCATATCTACTCACATTTAAATGCCTTTGACTTTTATTTCTATGTCTCAGTCTGTTAGGTTCCTTTTTTAAAGATTTTTACTGTGTGAACCAAATGCCCAAATCTACATTCATATCCTTAATGTATTCTTCAGTCTATATATGTTTAACAAATAGAAACATAGAGAAAACCCAAGGGCACATAAAATATTTTGGAAAGTTATCCTTATTGATTATGTATAGATTAATTTTTTTCAGGTAAATAAAACCAAATTTCAATAGTAGGCATTATGTTTTAGGAAGGTAAATAGTATTTGTATAGCACAAGAATATTTATTGCTGATAATATTATGAGGCAGTGGGCTTCCTAGAAATGTTGCAGGAAGGAAAGTCCATCTTTTCCACAGATGAATGTTATTTATATGTTTACAATTGATTAGATAATTTCAAATTTTGCTCCTACTGCCCTATGATATATAACAATCATACCAGTATTTAAGATATTTATTTTCTAGATTTCAAGAACAAATTTACCACATATTCTTTTCTCCTTCTTCTCCTTCTTCTTCTTCTTCTTCTTCTTCTTCTTCTTCTTCTTCTTCTTCTTCTTCTTCTTCTTCTTCTTCTTCTT
>CABHPP010146949.1:35065-59041 GCA_902168425.1 Peromyscus attwateri
TTCTTCTTCTTCTTCTTCTTCTTCTTCTTCTTCTTCTTCTTCTTCTTGTGTTTTTTCAGACAGGGTTTCTCTGTGTAGCTTTGCATCTTTCCTGGAACTCACTTTGTAGCCTAGGCTGACCTTGACCTCACAGACTCCTGCCTCTGCCTCCTGAGTGCTGAGATTAAAGGCGTGTGCTACCACCACCCGGCTCTTTTATTCTTCTTAAAGGTACAAGTTCTTACCTTGGAAGACATAATGGAATGGAGATTGGTATTCCCTCTGTCCTTTTTGTAGCACTGATTGTTCTATAACTTAAACATATATATAACAAAATAGTAAGAGACTCACAAACTGATATTTAGTGATTCCAAAGCATCCTGGGTTAAACTAGAAAATGATGTTTATACATGTCATAAACTCATTCCATCTCGTCGGGCTATGAAGATTTTATCTGAGCCAGAGTGAGAGAAAAGGAGGAGGTGAGAGGGTTGGGAAATTAGTGAGCATGTGTCCAAGTAGCCAATTAAAACATCCAAACAAAGAAAAGAATTAATCACAAAGTTAGCAATGAAGATAGAATAGTAATTTTTAATGTCGGGAAAGACCATGGTTTTGCCAATTGTTTTCTAATGGAAAAGCACATCAATGGATGTTCTGCTGGATTAACAGACATAGGAGTCATGTTACTGTTTCAGAAGAGCAATGGTCCAGGATGGAGTGAAAAAGGTAGTAGAGGTAAGGTCATAATTAAAGAAGCCAGTGTATTTTCAAATTTCTCTTCCTTACTTCCTACACTCCATTTCAGAAGGAGCCCTATGCACAGAAACATGAAGACCTCTGCCCGAGATCTGATATTAAGAGAAATGAAAGCTATAGGCAAGGGGCGTAAGTGTGTAAATGCTGACCATGTGGAAGAAACTGTTCTGAATCCTATACTGTACCCCCACAGAACCTAACATGGGGAGGACTGCTCCCCACTGTGCCTGTTATGAAAACCTTTATAACTTCTGTTGTTGAACATAAGAAACTACAAAGAGAAATCTACCTAGGACTCTGACTACTTATAGGAAATTTACTCAGTAAGAGTAAGGATTTTTATCCAAAATTGGACCACAATTACTTTTATAATACTTAAGGAACACATATCAAATCAATTTCCTTGTTTAAAAGATTAGTTAATTGTGACATTCAGCTTGTTGAAATGCCATATGTTCTGAAATGTCTATCTATACTTAACTAAAACTTAACCATGGAAGCTGAAAAGAAAAACAGAACAGAATGTTATATTGGCAGAAATGTAAAGGATTCCTAAATAGAAATGTTCAGGGATATATGCTCCATTATATAATTTTAGATTTGGATATCATCTGATATATCAAAGCCAACGAATTGATATTAAATAACAGCACATATCCTTATAAGTAGAATTTTTCAAAGTTTCTCAAGGCTCAAGAATTTTATAATGGTGGATCAGGAATTAAAACATAAAGCTGCTGTTTTAAGAGCACATTATCCATCCTGTGTAATACGTTACTCTGAAATCAGGCTATGTATCACTTAGTGTTACAGAAATATCACAAAATGATTCTTAACAATAGAACATGGAGTAAAAATTTTTCTATAAAGTAAGGTAGATGTTTTTAATGGAAACGTGATAGCTAAGAAGATAAAAATATTAATGTATAATGCTCAGAAATAGTTGGCATAATCCATTAGCAGATATTAAAGAGACTGTTTCTATTATAGTTTATATTCTTAGTGCACTGATATGTATCTATTGTGTGAGTCTCCATTTATTGAGATCTCTATGATTTCTTCACCAAATATTCTAAGCTACATGTCTCAAAACAAAAACATATTTTCAAAAATACTGGAAAATAATTCTTAAATCACAATTCGGCAGTGGCCATACTCTTTCCCACTTGAGTTCTTGTGGTCTTTCTAGTAGATTGGATCCATATCCTATGACTTTATTTAAATTTAACATCAGACTCTAAGAATGTCTCCAATATTGTCATACCAGAGGTCAAGCCTTTTGCGAATACATTTTGCTGCAACATAGTTTAGCACATATCATTCATCGTCAGTAAAGTCATGGACATGGCCAATGGAAGTATTTTTACTCCCTCCTTGCAAAGAAAATTGCCCCAAATATTCAAATTTATAATCCATATTTTGATTTTTAAAAGTTGAACATGAAGAACTGGCTCATCAGTCCAGAGAAGTCACTGCTCTTGCTGAAGACCACAGTTCAGTTCCCAGTACTGATATGAGACAGTTCATAAACTCCCCTAATTCTGGTTTGAGGGGACCTGACACCATCTCCTAGCTTTTGCTGGCATCTGCACTGAAATGCATGTGTGCACATTCACACATGTATACACACACACAGACACACACACACACACACACACACACACACACACACACACACTTATAACAAACTTTTAAAAATTAGCCTTCATATAAAGACAATGCATAGTTACATTTGAGAGGACAAAGAGTTAATAAAAATTTTAAGTACTACTTTCATTCTTTTGATTTCTCATTTCAAACTTATATACAATAAATTTTCCTGTATCTTCCAAACAGCTTGACCATAATTTATCTCCTTTCTACATACTTATTTTTTCATTTAAATACTGAAATTCTTTTGTTATTTTTTATTTCTTAGAAGCCCCCACAGGACTGGCTTAGGCTCTATGGATACGGAAAATGGTTGATTGGCTCAGACTGTTTGGGGAGCACCCAGGCAGGGGGATTGGGATCTGTCCCTGGTGCATGGGCAGGCTTTTGGGATTCTGGTGCCTGTGGTGTGGCACCTTGCACAGCCTTGGTGCAGTGGGAAGGGGGTTGGACCTGCCTAGGCTCAGTGTGCCAGGCTCTGGTGACTTGCCAAGGGAGACCTTGATTAGGGGGATGTGGGGATATGGGATGGCTTGGGAGGGAGGGCTGGGAGATGAGAGGAAGGAGGAGGGAGGATATGTGGGTGGTATGTAGAGTGAATACTTAGACTTTCTGGACAATGAGACATATTTGCCCCTGGCAGCACCAATTTACTTCAAAGAGAAAGATGGGCATCGAAGACACTCCATATGGAGTTTATCTTCTTCTTGGCAAAAATAGCCATTTGGGCAAGAAACTATTCTTGCCTGGACTGCTTGGCAAAATTTTGTATTGACTGGACATGCAGGACTCTTATGAAAGTGATCACTTAACTTTTCAAGGTGAGATGGTCCTTCAGGTTCATGCTTCATGGAAGAGACTACCAGACATTCTACAGGACACAGAGAAAAGTGAATGAGAGACTCTAAGCCTATAGGCTAAAGAATAGATGGCCCAACATTGCAGAACTTTGGGTGACTGTCCAGGCAGCCAGCTGTCTCTGTCATTTTAGATTTTTGGAAGTTGCTTACAATGCATTTCCTGTTTACGTAGGTAATATTATATCCTTCTGAGGTCTTTGATGTAGTTGAAGACTAGATAGTTATAATTATGGCTTTCCTTATTTATGATAAAAGATAAGTTAGCTATGAAATCTTAGACTCACAAATATAAGATAAATAGAATATTTTCCTTGAATTTGCCAAATACAAATGGACTAGATATTGTAACTGTAATTTTTGCTTGTTAACTGTTTTGTTATATGTAATTTTACTGTGTTAAAGTTAAAGCCTTCCTTTTTGATTAGACAGAAAAGAGGAAGTGCTATGGTATATTCTGTATGCTGTGAATATGTGTTGCTCTGATTGGTTGATAAATAAAATGCTGATAGGCCAGTAGCCAGACAGAAAGTATAGATGGGATAAGCAGACAAGGAGAATTCTGGGAAGAGAAAGGCTGAGGCAGGAGACATCAGTCCGCCATTCAGGGAGCAGCATGTAATGGCACACAGGTAAAGACACAGAACACATGGCGACATACAGATCAATAGAAATAGGCTGAGTTTAAGTGTAAGAGCTAGTCAGTAGGAAGCCTGAGCTAACGGCCAAGCAGTTTTAATTGATATAAGCCTCTGTGTGTTTACTTGGGTCTGAGCAGCTGTGGACCAGGAAGGACACAGGAAAACTTCAGCTACACAGGTGAGTCTATTTAATGGTTATAAGGATTAAGATATAAATTGAGGAAATACACTCACAAATACAGAACTGAGTAAACAACTGAAGTCGTCCTCCGTTCTGACTGGGAGCAAATTCACCTGGCAGTTCAATCAGACCAGGAAGCAGGCAGCAGGGAGAAGGGGCTCGTGACCTTTCTCCCCTTCCTTTTGAGAGGTCATGTACAATGATAAGAAGCATCACCTCTTTTGGGCCCTATAGCCCAAGGTCATGTGCAGAGAAAATATCACTACATTTCCCCTTTTTGTCTAAAAAAGAAATTTCTAAACTTAATGCAAACTATATACAATAAGAATGATTATCAAGTATTGTCCAGGAAAAAAAGGGTAATAACATAAACAAAAAATGGAACTACAACCAACAAGAACAATATCAAACAAGAAAGACAGGCTAAATGTCCATAAATGTCCAGATCATAGGTAAATGACAAATTACTGAGATTACTCCAATAGCTGTCCTGTTCTGAAGATTCTAATTCTAATATATAATATGTTCTAGCTAAGATACAAGAAGATTTTAACTGTAACTATCTAGTCTTCACCTCCATCAAAGACCTGAGAAGGAACATAATAATACCTGAGAAATGGAAAGTGCAAGCAAGCAATTTCTGAAAATCTTGCAAAAATAGACAGAGACAGCTGGCAGCCTGGATATTCACCTAAAGTTTCTTAACATCATTGGGACAACCAATTTGGCTATAGGCCTAGAATATCTGACAGACCATTTTCAGAAGCAGGAATTTTGAAAGACCATCTTACTCTGTCTTGGCAAGGTTCAGTAGTTGCTTTTTCCTGTGCCCTGCTTGTCTGGAAAAGACAGCGTTCATACTGTCAGCAGTCAAGGTAAGGGCAGTTCTTTGCCCAAAGGCCATTTTGTGCCAAGAAGACACACTTTCACATGGAAATGTCTAGAAGCCCAACATTCTCTCAGGATTAGATTGGTGCTGTCAGGAGCAATCGTGTCTCTCAGATCAACAGAATTCTAAGTTATCAAAACATTTAAATGTCATATTCTCTATGTCTATGAAGTGTTTGAAGATTACCTATCCATCTGACATATGTTTCTGTAAATCTGGAGAACCTAACTAACATAACTATAGAAATGACAAGCATTTCTATAATTCTGTAAGTCTTATCTACCTAAATAACCTAAGGACTATGGCTACACATTAACAAGGTAAACAGTCTGTAAGCAGATATACCATATAATGATAATAACCTCAAAATTGTGACAATACACAAAATATCTTAAATATGTAGAAATGTATAGTACAATATGCAATATGACAACAATATCCTTAATACATATCAATAAACAAAATATCCTAAACAACGGTAGAGCATATATACAGTATGGTGAATGGTGAATATAATTTTACATTTATGTCATTATAAAAATATTTCAAATAGGAGTAGGGATAGTTGTACAATATGACAACTATAGTTTTCAATTTGTATTAATATACAAATTATCTTAAATAGGAATACAAAAATAGTTTACATTCATATCAATATACAGGAATCCATGTCAGTGCAAATTATCTAAGGCTGATAGTTTGCTAAATCAGTTTGCTAGTAGATACAATAATCTACCTTAACATACTATATCTATACATTACCCTTTTTACTTTCTAAAGGAGAATACTGAGTCTAAATTTTATTGTTCCACCCCCCACCCTATAACCATCAATTCATAACCCTGAGAAAAATGAAACCTTTGGGAGAGGAGCATTATTTTCTTAGAATTGCTTCCTGCTGTATAGGGGGGGGTGGCGGTATCTCTATGGAGTCCTGTAAGAAAGCTTAGATAATTAATTCTCAAAAGCACTATTATAGCAAGTAACATGGATGTCATGGAAGACTGTTACTGCCAGTTCACAAAGAGAGAGAGAAAGGATGTGGATATTGGTAGGTAGGGAGGTGGCAGGATCTGGCAGGATTTAGATGAAGGGAAACCACAATCAGAATGCTTTGTATAAAATTATTCTGATCAAAAGTATATAAAATAAAGAATAAATGGAATAAGGTCAGAGCTCACTATGAGGCTAATGCCTATGTCCTACTGAATAATTAATTTTTCTTAAATTTACAACTATTTTTCATATTAAGGATAAAGTAAAATATAATCATCATTGTGCAGTGGGTACACAAGTCAATGGAAAAGAAGTTCTTAGTTCTATTACTGTCAGAAGCTGTAACCTTAAGGCCTCACCAACACAACTGCCTAAATATGAACTGAACAAGAACATCACTGACAAATATTCCGAAATGGATAGGGAAGAGGCCACAAATCCTCAACTCTGAGAATCTAAAGCCACTAAAAAACATGGAGAGTGGGAGAATAGCATTTACAAGAAAAAGCACATTAATATGGTATACAATAACAAAAGGTCATCCCTATAAACACACATAAAAGTAACATTAAAAGTACTGAGCAGGTTATATTTAGGAATATATATATTCCTATGTATATATGTATATATATATATGCATGTAACAACAATTAATGAAAAAGAAGAGGACATGAATTTGAAAGGGATCAAAGAGGTGTATATGGGAGGGTTTAGAGGAGGAAAGGGAAGGGAAAATGTTAAATTAAAATAAAATAGGGAAGGTCGGTATCATCTAGTCTTAACTTATATGAACAGTATCTAAAAGCAGGTCTTCCATATGCCAGAAACACTAGACAATGGTGAAGAAGCACAAATAACTCAAATCCACGCAAAATGAGTGGCACGGAGAGGAGAGCACGTGGGACATATTCATTCCTTTTAAAAAATACATTATGAGAAAAAATAGAACATGATTCAATTGGTAAAAACAGTCCTAGACTGTCTAAAACATAGTATTATTTAAATGTTAGCATTATCAGAAATATCTTCATTTTGATTATTTGTTATTTTTGTAAATTCAATTTTATATTAACCAAAATCTCAACATATATATTTTATGATATTAACACATGGACATTAAATATTTTGCAAAGGTTAAAGTATTGATATTTTAATAAAAAAGGTGCTAAAGACATTGCTATGAATGCTATTAAATTGCATAAGAATGTAGTCATGGAAGGTATTCTTTTTATCAAAGTATTTTATATATTTTTCATCTGAGATGGCATCATGATTTCCATTATCTGTGATATTTCAATATGGCTTCTAGTAATGACAAAATATTTATCCTTGAGACATATTCATTTTGTTTAATTAGAGGTTTCTGCCAGGTACTAGTATTGCCTTATTTAGCTTTATAATTCCAAATGTCACACTCTATCTACAAATAGATCATCAACCATAACTGTTTTTAATTAAAAAGTAAGAGAAAATAATTAATTTAAAAGATTAATAGCTATATAACTAGACTTAGTCATTAATTCTTTGCCAAGGTTAACAGATTATTGATATTATATAAGCAATTGAGGAAAATATATTTAGAATTGTGTTTATTTTTATTGAAGAAATGCTTAGATAAAATCTCAGTCTTTTTTTTCCTTTAATTTATTTTACATACCAACCACAGCTTCCTCCCTTCTCTCCTCCTGTTCCCACCCCCACCTCTCTTATACCCACCCCATCCACTCCTCCTCCCTCTCCATTCAGATGAGGTAAAGTGTCCCTAGGGAATCAACAAAGCCTAACTATGGTGATATTTTCTTTGTACCAAAATGTTATTTGTATGTTAATAAATAAAGTTGCCTGGGGGTCAGAGCTATTAGCAAGCCATAGGAAAGCAGGGCAGTGGTGGTATACGTTTGTGATCACAGCACCTGGTAGACAGAGCTAGGTAAGTCTCTGTGTGTTCAAGGATACAGCCAGCATTGGAGACACATGCCTTTAATCTCAATACCAACCATAGAACACCTGGAGGTCTATACAGACAGGCTGTAATGAGGCAGTCCTGTGGTTGGGTTTACAACCAATAAGAAGGCAGAACAGAGACTATATAAAGACTTTAACACAGGAAGTACCGGCTCCTTCGGAGAGGTAGGACCACTGCAGGAGGAAGGGTAAGGTTTTGGCTCTTAGCTCTGACCTCTTGGCTTTCTTCTTTGCATTGGTTCTGTGTTTCTTATTTATACAATGGTTGGTTACATGTACACCTAACACATCAAGGTGCAGCAGGAACAAGCTCCTCCTCACTGGATCAAGACTGAACAAAACATCCCACCATAGGGAATAGGTTTCAAAGACCCAGCTCATGCATCAGGGACAGGCCCTTGTCCCACTACTAGGGGTCCTACAAAAGACCAATTTACACAACTATCACCCAGATCCAGAAGGCCTAGGTCGGTCCCATGTGGGCTCCCTAGTTGTCTGTCCAGCTTGAGCTTCCACAAGCTGGGGTCAGTTGTCCCTGGGTTTTCCCATTGTAAGGGTTTGGTCTTTAATTACATCATCAGCCTTCGCTGGTTTCCCAGCCTAAAAAGCGGGTGGGCGCTCTGTTCCCTCTCTTCTCTTCCTTTCCGCTCCCTTCTCTCGTCGGGCCCCCTCTCTCTCTCCCTCCCCCCCACTCTGTCTCTCTGTCTCTCTCCCTCTCTCTCTCTCTTTCTCTCTCTCTCCCCCTCTCAATAAAGCTCTAAAAGGTTAACCATGGCTGTGATTCTTTCAACCAGCACGCTCCTCCGCCGGCATGGCCACCGCGGGTGGTGACCAGCCAGCCAGGGGGGGCAGCACCGTAGCTTAACCAGCGGCCGTAATATAAAAATATAACTAACACCCATCATGATCTTGATGCCCCCTGGCTCATATAATCCCTTCACCCTCTCTTCAACTAGACTCCTAGAGTTTGGTCCTGTGCTTGTCTGTGGATCTCTACTTTTGTTTCCATCAGGTATAGGACGAAGGCTCTTTGATGTCAATTAGGGTAGTCACTAATCTGATTCCAGGGGAAGGCCAGTATGGGCACCCTCTCCACTATTGCTTGGAGTCTTAGCTGGAGTCATTCTTGCGGTTTCCTGGGAATTTCACTGGCACCAGGGTCTCCCTATCCCCATATGGTACACCTTTAGTTCCAGCATTTGGAAGGCAGAAGCAGGCAGATCTCTGTGAGTTCAAGGCCAGCTTGGTCTACAGATTGAGTTCCAGGACAGCTAGAGCTACACACAGAGAAACCCTGTCTCAAAAAACAAAACAAAAACAAGCCTCACTCTTATTGTGAGTGTTCTTAAAAACCAATATTCTCCTTGGCATGAAGGGGAATTAAATCTTACAGTGTAAATTCATTATGAGTGTTAAAATTTTATGTCTTGATTAAGCAACAAATACCTAGATCAGATTTTTTTAAATCTCTTGTGGAAGAGACTACAGCAGACTTCTGAATGGGAATGAGAATATAACACAGTCATCTCAGTGGTAGACTACAACAAATGAAGAACTAACTTGGGAAGTGGCCTACTGTAAAAAGATAGTATATTCAACTGTAAGGAAACCAGACTCAGTAGCAGAGGTTAACACAGCAGGCTAAGCCTTGCTCAATGACATCTGGGCTGCCAACTCTCCAGATGATTCCTGTTTGTATACTGTAGATATAACCGACCGCCTTATTAAATAAGAAACACAGAGCCAATGTAAAGGTGAAAGCCCAAGAGGTCAGAGCCAGAAGCTTACCCGCTTTCCACCAGCTAGCTTCTCCCGCCAAGAGAGCTCTCCGAAAAGGGGAGTTTCTTCCTGTGCGGTTGTCTTATAAGGAGTCCTGTTTCTTCCTTCTCATTGGTTATAAACTAACTACGTGGCTGTCTCGTCACAGTCTCTCTGTACAGACCTCCCGAGTCTTCTATGGTTGGTATTGAGATCAAGGGCGTGTGTCTCCAATGCTAGCTGTATCCTTGAACACACAGATATCTACCTAGCTCTGCTTACCAAGTGCTGGGATTAAAGGCGTGCACCACCACCGCCCTGGCTTTCGCTATGGCTTGCTAATAGCTCTGACCCCTAGGCAACTTTATTTATTAACGTACAAATAAAATCACATTTCAGTACAAATAGAATACCACTATAGTATACTGTGTTTAATGTCACATAAGTTTACTCATGAGATCTTCTGAAAATTAACTTTGGTTAATCTCCTTAATTTTCAGGCATGAATTGGTGAGATGGTAACAAACAAAAGCACTTGTTTTAGATTGTTACCTGAAATGACTGATAGTATTTTCCCCAATTTATCTTAATCTACAATATCATACAATATACATTCTATTGTGTTTAGCGAATTTTTCAAAGTAGTGTGTCTGGTTAAGAATTTTCATTCATTTAATATACTGTCCTTTAAATAAAATGCTGAAGAAACTTGCCCTTACAAGGAGGAGGAGGAGGAAGAAGAGGAAGAAAAAGAGGAGGAGGAGGAGGAGGAACAAGAAGAAGAAGAAGAAGAAGAAGAAGAAGAAGAAGAAGAAGAAGAAAAGAAGAAGATTATTCATTTTGGTTCTGATTTTGTTAGCTTTCGACAGGTTGAGAAAGATTCTGAAGTTATTGAATGGAAAGCACAAGGTAGTTCTCTGTACTATTTTCAGTTCCTTGGGAGCCTAACATATTTTAAAATTTCAAGTTAGAAAAGGGACAATCCTAAGGAGTGACAGGATTCTCACATCTAAAAAAATTAAGTTAGCTAAAGTGAGTACAGCCATTTAAATAATAAATAAACACCAATTTGGAATGTAATATTTTTACATGTATTTTTCATCTGATTAGTTGTCAGTTTACATCATTTTAAATGTACCTAATTTTGTATTTTATCAAAATGACTTGATGATTTGTTTTGTACTTCTCATAATTGTAGAAGTGTCTTCAATGAATGTGCATATATGTGTATGTATGGATGTTATAGAGCTGGTCATATCATTATTACAACAATTCAAATATGTTGATGGAGTTTTCCTTTCTTGACCACCTGCTCCCAAATAACCATCAGGTGCTTTCCAAATAACTGACTCAGAGATGTAATACAAATTATAAATGCTCAGTCAATAGCCTAGGATTGTTACTAATTAACTCTTACAACTCAACCCATTTCATTAATCTGTCTGGCTAGCAATTCCTCTAATTCTACCCTTCCTTATCTCAACATTCTCAGTTTGACTTTCCTGCATAACTTTATCTTGTTTGGCTATTAGCCAGTCAGCGTATTTGTTAAACCAATCATAGAGACATATATTCACACAGTATACAGAAGAAATATTCCACAGCATTCCCCCCCTTGTTTCTAATTAAAAGGGAAGATTTTAAAATTTAACAGTAAAATTATATAAAACAAAACCAGTTATCAAGTAAGAATTACAGTTACAATATCCAGACTATTAAAATTTGGCAAAATTAGAGAAAATATACTACTATTTTCTATCTTATCTTGGTGAGTCTAAAGTTTTTTTACTTAGTTGCTTTCTATTATAACTAAGGAAAATTATAAGTTTAACTGTTTAGTCTTTAACTCCATCAAAGACACCCAAAAGATGAAATATTACCTAATGACAGGGACATCAGACTGCCTGGACAGTCACACAAAGTTCCTTTGTTACATTGGGGCATCCAACTGTGGCCTACAGGGCTTGCATATCTGACAGACTTTCCAGTGAAGTAGGGAATTTTGAAGAACTGTCCTACTTTGTCTTGGCAAAGTTTGGCAGTCACCTTTCTTGTGTTCTACTGGTCCAGTTTGGACAGTATATTGTCAGCAATTGAGGCAAGGGTACTTTCTTTGCCCACATGGCTAGCTTTTGCCATAAAGAAAACAAACTTCATATGGAGTTTCTTTGATGTCCATCATCGAAATAGATTGGTGCTGACAGGGGCAAACATGTCTCACTGTCATGAAAATCCTTAGGTTATCAAACATATTAAATGCTATATTCCATAGCTCTTTGAAGTGATTGAAGATCATCTATCTAAATATATCTGTGAATGACCTTGAAAACATACCTAACATGACTCTAAGTTTGAATTATATGTGACTATTAATCTGTATTTCTTAATTATACATTGCACTTTTAAATGAGCTGCATAGACACACTACCCCAAACAGGAGTAGAAACATACATATGTATAACAAAATTAACTTGAAATTTGTATCAATAAACGAAAATCCAAACCAATGTAAAATATTTAAGATTAATAGTTTTTTTAGTTTAAAAGTAGATTCAACAATCTACACTTTCATCCAATCATTTCTATATTTCATCTTTTTCTATGCCAAAAGAGATCTTTGAATCTAATATCCTTTGTTCAGCTTTGTTTCCTGACAATCACCAATACAACTTCTTAAAAAACAAAAACAAAAAAAAAAAAACTTAAGTGATAACAAACATTCATTTTGGGACTGGGGGGGCATAGTTCTCTAGACTACTTCCTTCTGTCTGTGGGCACTGTTATCTTTTGGGGAATTTGAGAAAATTAGGATAACAATGAAGTCTCAGTTAGAGTATTCTGTGAGGCTGGACCATCTCAGTCAGCAGCATTGAAGCTGTTTTGGATGCTAGATCACTTGGACCATTGGTTTTCATTGGTGTCTGGTCCCCTTGCTCTGAAAATACATAAACTTTTAAAGGTAACATGCATATCTACATTAATACAAACATAGACTGTGCATTGTACATAAGTCAGCCAAAGGTGTTTTTTGTTAGATATTTGAGCAGGTAAAATACATATCACATGTCTTGTAATTCTTTTAGGTTTATTTCTTTTTGTTTGTAGCCAGGATTTTCAGGGGTCTTCCTTGATCAAACCTGATTTTCTTTAACTCAGAATAATCCACAGCCTTTCATTTCCTGTGGAAATAAAAGCATAATCTCCCCCAAAGCAATACACCTTTTAACTTAAATTTTGAAGTCAAGATGTTTTCAAAATATATAGGTTGGTTTAATCTAGCACTCATCACAATCCAGTATGTCCTAGCAGCCAAAAAATTCAAAGATAACACAATAGCATACAGGATCCAGACTCTGTGTAGTTTTCATCTTTGCACTTTTTTTTTCTTTTATATTACTCCCTCTTTAAGGACTTTACCCGATTGCTATGCAAATAGGCTGAACATTGTTAATGTAATTATTACCTGTATATAGTTATTGTACTTATTGTATATTGATTTTTTAGGTTAGTTAAAACCTTCGCTTTTTAATTAGACATAAAAGGAAAAATGTTGTGTAATATTGTGATTGTGTTCTGACAATTAAAACTTGCTTGGAGTCAGAGGACAGAGCAATGCAAAAGGACTGTTACCTTAAATATCATAGATAATTAGGTATAGTTAATTCAATTTAGACTATCTTCATATTTATAGAAAGATTCGTAAATATTCACCATGTTACATATACCTTGTGTTTAATTTAGATTCTGGTACTGCCTTTTAGAAGGATCAGAATTTAAAGTTTGAGACAGTTATATACCTTACATTTTTTAAATCTCATCAACTTTACCAAAAATTTCTAAGTGCAATATAAAAAATATTTTGTGTTCCTTTTTGCTTGCTTCATGTTTTAGTTACAGAGTTTTTAAAAAATGCTTTACAATAAGCAATTAAATTTCTTTTCAGTTCAAAAATACAAACAAGCTAACATTACAGACGTTGAAATTAAAGCTTAGTAAATATTTGTCATTTTATGTAAAAAGGATGAATAATATAGTTATATAACACCAAATATTCTTCAAGCATGTACAGTAAAGTGGAGTTTTAAAGACTCAGTTTATTTTACCTAAAATATTCAGATTTTGTTATTATAAGTATTCTGTTTCTTGTATTTTTACTTTCTTAAGGAGAATGTTATTTTAAATGTTCTTAAAATTAAAATTTTAAAATATTACCAAGAAAATTATTTGAGGAATGAGGGAGATAAATCAGCACCTAAGAGCATTTGGCTTTAAATCTCAGCATCTAATTTGTGGCTCACAACCATCTGTAACTCAAGACTCAGGGTCTCTGATGCCCTCTTCTGGCCTTTAGAGACACAAGGCACACACAGGTGGTACACAGGCATAGATGCAGACAAAACACTAAGAAGTAAATACTTAGAACAAATTATTTTGATATATGTATGAGAAGAAATGTAATTGATAAATACAATACATAAAGGGGAATTGTGGTTTGTACTGTACAGTTCTCGAGAAAATGACTTAACTTCATGCTTTTGAGGGTTGATGGATACCTTAAGAAAAGAAGTAGTGAATGTGTAATAGGCAGCGGAAATACAAAATGCCAATGCTCTTTCTGAATTGGCTGTTAAAGTTTTACTTTTAGGGTAATATTAACCTGATTATTAATGTCAGACTTGCCAAAGTAATCTTGTTTTTGATGTTTAATATATAGATTTAAACAGTTTAATATTTTTATCATACATGTATTTTATTTTTTATTATTTTACATGTTTGATTTTATTTACTTTTATTATTTTATTTATTTTATTAGTTATTTTTGAGTGTCAAGTTAAAAATAAGCATGTAACAAGAAATAACAAAAAATATAGTCAATGATTTTGAAAGACAGTAATGAATATGTATGGCAGGTTTCACAGGGAGGAAAGGGATGGGGAATGTTGTAATTATATGATAATCTCAAAAGATAAAGTAAGTTATTAAAATAGTTTGAACAACATGATATGATCATATCCTCTTCTATATCATCCCAGATATACTCCCTTCTTTATCTAAAGTTTATGTCATTTTTTTCTCTTTGAAAACTTAGAGATCATGCATATAATTACAATATTCTTTATTCCCTTTCTTCACTCCAAGACCAAATTGTGTTGCCCAAATATTCTTGGAAGTAGGCTCTTCCACTGGAAAGTAGTCAACTAAAGAGAGTATACACTCTTCGCTAATACTAGTAATTCTTTCCCAGAGGCTGACACATGCCGTTACTCCTTGGCTAGAGTAGGGATTGTGTGTTCAAAACTCCAATACACTCTCCATGCTGACAATTTGTCTGTCTTGGGCTTGTACTGTTTTTATTCCTGCTGTCATAACCACAGTAAGTTCATATGTGCAGCTGGCCTACTGCATCCAAAGGACACTGTTTCCATATAGTTATCCATCAGCTCATGTTCTCACACGTTTTCTGTGCCCTTTTCCAAAATAGCCCCAGATGCTTAAGACTAGATTTGGTTGTATATGCTTTACTTACAGTTAAAAATTCTGTACTTTCTTGGTCTCTGTACCTTAATGAGTTTTAAGTTCTATGTTAGTCCCTTGTAGACGCAATTCTAAACAGTTTTATAAATAAGAAACACAGAACCAAATTCAGGGGTGAAAGCCGTAGAGATGAGAGAAATAGTGAGAGTCACAGGCTAACCTTAGCTCACTACAATGCTGTAGCTTCCCAAGAGAACCAGCTTCTTCCTGTCTAACCTGCGCCTTTATTGCTTTGCTGTTCTGCCTTCTTATCGGCTCTTAGCCCAGCCACCTCACTTTCTCATCACTGCCTGTCTCTATAGACCTCCAGGTCTCTATGCTTGGTACTGGGATTAAAGGTGTGTGTCACCACACTTGGCTGTGTCCTTGAACGCACAGAGACTCTGCCTGCTAGTAGATCAGATTATGGGCGTGTGCTACCATCTCCTAACTTTTGTTTATGGCTGGCTATGACCTCTGATCTCCAGGCAAACTTTATTTATTAACATACAAATAAAATATCACCACATTTCCGCACAAATAAAATATCACTACAGTCTCCATCTGCTGAAATGGAAGCTTCTCAGAGGAAAGGTTAGAGATACATTGTCAGTGGATATAACAGGAAGTCCCTAGATGTTTGTTGGATTCTATGCCCATTACACACAACAGATTACATATAGGTCAATAACTTCAGACTAGAGACAAATGGAAGACACAGAGAGAAGTGGAGAACTCAAATTTAGTCTCATGCTTTTTCAAATAGACCCAAGAGGAAATACTTTGCTTTAATCCCCTTTATAAAACATCAATGCATTTGTGTGGTTTTAGGTTATCTTTAAGAAGTTAAATGATTTTTTAAAAATGGGATATTTCTTTGTAACATTGTAATTATTCTTGAGGTATTGTCAACAAAGACTACTTCTTTCAAAAGTGCCATCACCACCAAAAGAACACTCTCTAGAAAATTATAATCCATGCAGGGCAATTGATTTATATGAACACTTGGGTATAATTCAGTAAGATATGTGTGCTCAATGGATTTTTGTGTTTGTCATGCCTGGACCACATTGCAAACACAATTGCATTTGGCAGAAGTCCCATAAAAAAGCACCTTAAAGACTATAATTATCATGCTTTTATCTATATACTAGTTGACATTACATTTTTATGATTTATTTATCATATTTCACTTCACTGATTCACCTTTAGAATGTGCATTGAAACTCACTACATCACAATATTACTTTGTCACATCAATTATTTATATTCAAATTAAGTTGTTACTAACCTAAAATTTAACAAAATACAGTATGTTGTAGGCCTTACATGTGGCTAATTAATAGAGAGGGGTTTTTACTTTAAGAAATAAGCTCTTACCTGCTCAAATCTAAGCTTATCAGCATGTGTAAGCTGGGATGGTTTTCTGAAGTGTCGCAAACTGAATAGCTTTTACAACTGTGTTGACAAGCACTTTCCTCCCCTGACATTTTGCTATTTCAGGAAAAGATGCAAAATGTGTTTTTTTTAGAACCACTTAAACTTGAAAGGGCAGAGTTAAAAAAATAAAATTTAAGGAATAAATCAATTCTGATAAAATATTAATCAGAAGATTTCTTTGAAGTAAAATATTTTGTAGAAACAGATATAAAATTGCTTTGACCTTTCACGTACAATAGAGAGCAAGCAATTGCTCTTTCATCAATAGAATGTCTCATCCGTATTTGATGGAATAGCTAGGGAATAGGAGGGAATCTTAGCTAATACATTTGGAACTGAGTCTCAGAGTCTAAATGTAGATCAGGGGTAATCACCATTTGCATAATAATTTTTTTCTCAATCTAAAATGGGAAACTTACTCATATATTTCATAATAACAAAAGCAATAGATCTGTAAGGTATTATTCATTTCCATAATTTTGACAGTAACCTGGCATGATATTTTATATTTAATTGACAATAGACAATTAATGATAAAAAGAAAGTGTATTGTTATTTAAAATAATAGCTAGGTATTTGTGATTAGTAAACCACATAAAATTTTACTTCTCATGGCATCTCTGAATTCAAATTCCTGTAACTCACATTTAAGGAGAAAGATTAGCATATAACATTGAATATGAGGAAAATGTACATAATTTACTATACTCCTAATTATTTAACTATGCTCCTTTTTATTATTTTTACCATACTATAAATTATATTCAAAAAAACTTTAAAAAACAAGATGTGGAGACTCCACAGCCACACATTATGCATAGAAAAAGTCCTTAGAGCGCACAGCTCTAAAAGTGATGTGTCCATCAGATTCCTCTTCTCAGAGCTCAGGGAACCTTGCTGAAGATGAGACAGAAACAATGTAAGAGACAGAGGGGCTGGAGGACACCAGGAGAACCAGGCCCTATGAATCAGCTAGGCAAAGCTCATAGGAGCTCACAGAGACTGAAGCACCAAGCACAGGGCCTGCATGAGTCTGCACCTCATCCTCTGCATGAATGTTATATATTATAGTTATTACCTTAGTATTTTTATGGGACTCCTGAATGTGTTAGTGAGTGTGTCTCTGCTTCTTGTGCCTGCTTTTGGGGCTCTTTTCCTTTTGTTAGGTGTGTTGTCCAACTTCTGTGTGATGGTTTTTGCTTCATCTTATATCTTATTTTGTCATGTTTTGTTGTTATCTCCAAGAAGCCTGTTCTTTTCAAATGAGAAACAGAAAGGGAGCAGATCCAGAGTAAATGGGAGGTGGGCGGGTGGGAGGAATAAAGAGAGGAGAAAGTGTCATCAGGATGTATTGTATGAGGAAATAATCTATTTTCTTTTAAATAAAAGTGAACAATAAAAAAATAAAATTAAAAAAGACAAAAGACAAAAAAAAGTGAAAACAGTAGAAAAAAGTTTGTAGTAGCTTGATTCACTTTTTAATGATAAACTTGAATAAAGCAATAACTTTAGCATTGAGAGTACTAATATTTTTGTGTCTGTTTTAATGGGTTTACTCAAAGTATTATCATGTTGCTTAAATGTGTACATGTTATGGCTGTTCACTTTGTGTTTTTGTGGGAATCCTTAAAGAAGGAACAGGTGTGTCCCTGACTCCTTTGTCTGCTCTTGGAACTGTTTTCCTCCTGTTCAGCTGCCTTGTCCAGTCTCAGTACGAGAGCTTCTGCATGTCTTATTGTATCTTGTTTTGTTGTGCTTGTCTCTTGTCTCTTGGAGGCCTGCTCTTTTCTGAAGAGGAAACAGAGGGCAAGTGCATCTGGGGAAGAATCAGTCCTACAAACACAGACACAAATAAGATTATATGGATGGAACAGGTTATATTTAGGAATATATATGTGTGCACATATACATATGTGATAACAATTAATAAAAAAATGCCATGGATATGAATAGGGGTGGGGCTATATAGGAAGGTTTAGAGGGAGAAATGTTTTTTATTATAGTATATTCTCAAAAATGAAAAGTGAAAATTAGATAGATGTGTATATTTCTTCTTCATTTTTTGACACTGCCTTGATGTTTCTAATTTTTCCTGACTCTATCTTCACAGGAATTTACCCATTTTTTTCCTTATGTTTTCCAACTTACCCAAATATAGTTGATATAATAGTCTCTAAAGATATCTGGTTTTAGTTTGGTTGGTTACCAATGTAGTAGTTGAATACCCTGCAAAAATGTTGAATTTATTGTTTATTAACATAGCCATCTATATTTCCCTCATGGCTAGTTTCTCTAAACTATAGCTAATCTACCTAATTTAAAGTTTTCATCAATCCTAAATCAATTTTCATATTCTCTTAAACTGACTTCATACTATATGAGAATAAACATTTTAATAAGTGTTGTGTGAAGGTTTGCCAGCTACTTTTAAGATAATTAAATATACTTAAGGCATTTCACTGTAGATTCCAGTCTCATTCATCCAAAAATAATTTAAAAGTTTTTATTTCTTACTATCTTAGACATGAGAAATGCTATCTGGGGGAAAAAATAGACTCTAGAAGATTTTTTTTTCAGATTTCTTTAAAAAATGTATATAATTCCATTTTAAGATTTTTAAAACCTTACTAATTTTACCACTTACATTTTTGTATTCTGGATGGTATAGTCTTAAGTGCTCCTTGCTGGGGAACGATTGCCCAAGTATTCAGCATGGTTAAGGGATCTCAAAGGCAAAAAATAAACAATTAGATCATGCCTTCAGTCAAGAATTTACTCAGTCTTGCCCTATTTTCTGTGGGCCCCAAATCCCAGAAAACAATATCCTTTTACTGTCTCATGTACATCCTATGCCAAGCAACTATAAACTAGCTCCATAGCTCAAAATGTCCTGTAGTTATTGTAAAACATCTGTCTAACCTGGTTGCTTTCTTTGTCTGGCAGAAATCTAGAAACTGTCCGCTACCTGACTTTCCCTTTGTTCTTGGTCTTCTTTCCAATCTCCTGAACTTTTCTGTGTCCTTTCATGTCTTGCTGCACCACCTCTTTTAATGACCTGTGAGTATCATAAACCCCATTACCTAAGCTTCTCGTCTGTTCTCTCTCTATGCATACTTAACTGACCACTGCAGCCATAGATATACAAGCATTGGATCTGGTTAGAAGCAAGGGACAGGCCTTTGTACCATATCTTAAAATTTTATTATGTTTTGCTGGGCGGTGGTAGCACACGCCTTTAATCCAAGCACTTGGGAGGCAGAGCCAGGCGGATATCTGTGAGTTCGAGGCCAGCCTGGTCTACAGAGCAAGATCCAGGAGAGGCACCAAAACTACACAGAGAAACCTTGTCTTGAAAAATGAAAAAAATTATTTTTTTTTTTTTGGGGGGGGGTTCGAGACAGGGTTTCTCTGTGTAGCTTTGCACCTTTCCTGGAGCTCACTTGGTAGCCCAGGCTGGCCTCGAACTTACAGAGATCCGCCTGCCTCTGCCTCGCAAGTGCTGGTATTAAAGGCGTGTGCCACCAACGCCCGGCTTTCTTATTTTTTTTAATCTATTATTTTCCTGTGAACATAAAGGCATCAAATGTATAGAATAAAATATTATGGTTAAGAAAATTTTAGTCGTACTAAGTTGATATATAATATCATTTTTTATGTCCCCAAACAAAAATAATAGAAAAAAGGAAACATTGTAATTTCAAAATAATTACCTTTTTACATTTCTACATTAAAATTATTGTGTTTGTCTTTTTCCATATATTATAAAAGTACATTTAGCAGATTTATGGTAGAGTCTGTAACATTTATTATTGCTTTTCCTTCATTATAAATCTTAGAAATTAAATGCAGAAGGCACCTATAAATACATGGGCTGACTGCACATATTACATGTTTTATTTTATTATTTTTACTTTCCTAGTAGTTAAATGACATTTTAAACAAAAGCAGTTCTTAAAGTTGACACATTTTCCTCTCATCAGTGAATGCATAAAAATTTACAGCTTGCCTATCCTGAGAATTTACAGACATTTAAGTTGCATAGTCTGGAGCTTTAACTTTTACTGAAAAATACATATGAATTTTTTTTTTTTTGTTTTGTTTTTGTTTTTTCGAGACAGGGTTTCTCTGTGTAGCTTTGCGCCTTTCCTGGAACTCGCTTGGGAGACCAGGCTGGCCTCGAACTCACAGAGATCCGCCTGCCTCTGCCTCCCGAGTGCTGGGATTAAAGGCGTGCGCCACCACCGCCCGGCTACATATGAATTTTTATGTTGAAGGTAGCTAAATGGAACATCCATTAGCAAAGTATTGGAAGTATGTTATATAAAGTAGATAATTTGCAAAGTTTGAACTGGATTTATAGAGCTCAAAGCGTTCTCAGCATTGGTTTGCCTCTATGAGGCTGTTTTGGTAACAGTTTTCTGAATGGCAGTATGATTTGCATAACCACATGTATTTGCTACTCTAAGAAACTTGCTAGAGGGTTGAGTGGACTTGTTGTTATTTTAAAACAGAGCACACAAATTATGAAATTTGTGTCAGTGTACTTTCTCACCAAGATGTGGAGGATTATTCACATGTCTTTGAAATTGTTTAATATTATTCAGTTACTAATAGAGTTGTCTGTCTCAGCACCAAACTGTGAGTTGAAATATAAACATAGCATTTACTTATAGATTTAGAACTGAGAAAACTAGGGTAGCCTATAGCAATTTACTATAAGTCTTTGTGAAAATGTGTTCTTCCCCATACAGGTGCTCATCTGTTCCTCATTATGAGCTTCTGCCTGCACTCTACTGCTCTCAGGTAGAGAAACTGCTCTTCCAGATTGAGCTCACCATAAAGCATTAAATATTGCTCCAGCGAAATGGTGTTGCGACACAGAAAATGGCATAATTAAAACATATTTTGACACTCAAATACTGAGTTTTATTATATTAATTTTCTGCAAGATTTTTTCTTAAACTGAGTATAAATTTCATACAATTAAATAAAAATCAATTCAATCACTAAATGAAATATATGGTACATTGGTTCATCTTAAAAGGGATATATTAAAGCATGATTCTAGTCAGTTATTAAAACACAAGAACTAGGTTACAGTACTACTTGATGGGTGTTAACTATTTTCTTACTTTATAGAAATGTTCTGTCCTTGAAAATTTCTTGCAAGATGACATTATGACCTTTTTGGGTTCAAAATTGAAAATACAATCTTCTCAATAATCTTTGTAACCTGTAAAAATTAATTAATTACTATTGGAAAGATTTTATGGAAAATAATTCTGAGAAAAAGTATATAAATTAGCCCCATGGTAGCAAGGTGAGAACAAAAAGTGTTCATCAACACCTACCTTCAACACCTGCATTTACTCAATGTGAAAACAAATTGAAACATTTACAATTCATTTGGTTGGATGTTCATATTGGATTAAAATAAGATTCTATTAAGAGTAATATGTATTTGTAAGCCAAAATAAAAGAATAATAATTAATATTTTAAAATCTGAAATGAATACAGAATTCATTTTTTCAATAGAAATAAAAGGGACTTTGAAGAACGATAAATAGGCCAATATCTTGAGAAGGTGATGGCATTTAGCTCTTTTTATTACATTTTTTAAGTCCTTAAAACCTCCACATATGAGGTACTATGAGAAATAATGTTTTGAAGAATTTAAACATCAAAAGTTATAAGCTGGTTATCAGATAAAATCTCAATAAAAATATTGTAAAGACTAAATTTGGTTAGGAATTGCAAAGTTAAAACAAAGGACACATTTATGTCATTGAAGATAAGATTGGAAGTATGTTAATTGGCAAAGCTCTCTCAGAGGCTTAATGAAGAAATTCAGCCAGAGCTGTTTGTAGTGGCCGTACTTCTAATTCCATCACTCAGATGTAGAAGCAGAGGAATCTGGAATTGATAACGGGGCTCGTGGCTACATAATAAGTTTTGGGCAAGCCTGAGGTTGCCCAAACCTTATTATGGCTCAACTAAAACAGTGTCTCAACTAAGAAACTCCAAAGTGGATAAATAAACACACAAAACTTGAGTACATTCTCTGCCATCCTTTCCTAAGAATAAGTCTGTGTGAGTAAAAAATTACAATTTAATTAAATTATTTGCTGTGAATTACAGTATAGAAAGTAATCAAGATGTAACATCTAGCTATGGAGATTAGATGTGAACATGACTGTGCATTGCTGCTTTTGCTTTTTTTTTTCTAGAACAATGACATATATAAGTCAGGCAGACTGTTTACAGAAGAAAAAGTTAGAAAAGTTCCCTCTTTGATCACTTGTGAAAAACTGCGGTGGTATAAAGAACCTAGAATGAGGGAACCACAAGAGATTTTTCCATTCTATCATTCCTTTCAAAATCCCTCATAATTATGTTCTTTTATCCAGCTAAAAATAAGGTACATGATCAATAAATCAACATATATGTGTGCTTATTTTAAGATATGTATTTGAAAAAAAAGTGAATATCTTTAAAAAGTACCACTAATTTGTAATGATTCTCTTGGTTTATATCCCTCACGAAATTTACCTCCCTTCAATTAAGGGAAAATTTAATATTCCATCTATCCTTTGAATCCAATGCCTGGTCATATTCCAGCATTAATTGCTTCAGTTCCACACTAATGAGCTAATTTGCATTTTACACAAAGTACTTGCTGTCAAAACATCCATATGAAACCAAAATTTAGTCAATTATCTATATATGTATTATGCTCCCAAACATCTGCCTATTTAGAAGCTTCAGGGTGTTTAAAATGGCATTTTAGCATTCATCTAGAGTATTTTTCAGAAAATTTTAGGGTCAAAGGGCTGTTTGGCAATATATGATAGCTAGCAACCTAATCATCTGGATGAAATTACTTCTTCACAAAATGCACAAGATATTGCATGTGATTTCAGGTCAGATCATTCTCAGCTCTTCTGTAATCTCAGCACTTATTATACCTGATTTTGAAGTTGACTGCTTTATATCCAGGATCTTATAATGGATTATCTTGATGTGATCAAAATTTTATCTCCACTCACTTTGAATTCCAGTGTTTTGCAAAGTCTACATACTACTGCATATTTAAGAATATTTTTGTGTTGATATTTGTATCATATAAACCTTTTCCATTATAAGCTGCCCAAGTAAGTAAAAGATTGACAGTTTTTCTCACTGGTTACCCTCAGAACCCGGGGCATCTCCAGATTAACAGATATCAGTTGCTGAAGTACCCCAACAATTTTCAAAAAGTGGCATATCTTAGCTGAGTGTGTCAGCTCCTTCATAGTAGATTCTCTCTCTCTCTCTCTCTCTCTCTCTCTCTCTCTCTCTCTCTCTCT
>CABHPP010146949.1:59051-76846 GCA_902168425.1 Peromyscus attwateri
TCTCTCTCTCTCTCTCTCTCTCTCTCTCTCTCTCTCTCTCTCTCTCTCTCTCATCTATCTTCCTCTCATTTTATCTCATGTAAATCCTAACTCATATAAATATCCTATGAGAATAGACATCAACCCAGCAAGCAATACAAATCTCTTTTTGAGATTATGGAGATAAAAATAGAAAGACAGTTTTTTTAAAAAAATCAGAATTTTCTCTAAAAGATTCACAGAAAAGCAAGATTTGTGCGTAATGTGAAGTTAAGATTTCCTAAACTGATTGTGATTTGAAAGTGAAATTTTTTGGCCCCACTCAGCAGCACTGTTTGTAAAGACTATGGAACTTTCAGAACGTGATTTCCTGGAGGAAGTGTGATACCAGTATCAAGGTTTGGGTTTTTATAGGCCAGCCTCCCAGTTTATTGTTTCCTGACTACAAATGCAATGAATCCACCAAGGCCTCCCAGCCATGGTGGAATATATTACCTACCATCTCAGGAATAAATAAACTTTTGTTTTCCTACATTTCTTCTTTCCAGATATGTGGTCATGGCAACCAGAAAGGTGAGTACAATATGGATTTTATCTACTAGGTCACCCAACAGCAGGTGTGGAAGTATGAATGGGAAACATGTTCCAAAGGTCTGAGTTTTCAGTGCTTGCTTCACACCTGTGGAAATATTTGGAGAGGTTCTGGAAACTGGAAGTGGTAGAGAAAACAGAGCACCACATGTATTTTGTTTTTTTCTTTTGGCTGTTGCTGCCTTGCTGTCTCCTCCCTGTCCTCCTCTCTACTGCCTGTATACCTCAAGTGAAGTGCTCATTTCCATAGAACCTTGCCACCATGATGTTCTGCCAAGGTACTTAGGAGAAAGTGGTTGAAATAATTTTACCTTATTACCTCTATTATTTGGGTTATGGAAATCTAACACAAGGCCTCCTACACAACAGGCAAATGCTCTACCACTTCAAGTATAACTGAGCTTCCAAAAGGACTTCATCATCCTTAGCTTACTCTATTTTTCTCAGTTTCCCTGACAAATCATCAATTCTTAGCACACCAGATAACTTAATCACTGTTGACACAAGGGTCAATTGGCAATCTGTTCTTACATGCAATCCTTGAGAATTTGTCTTGAAGTCAGAGAAGTTAATTGAGCTACTTATCTCTTGCTGTGGTTAAACACCATGGCAAAAGAAACGTCTAGAAGAAAGGGTTTATCAGGACTTACAGTTCCAGAGGGTTGTGTGAGTCTATGATGGTGAGGAAGGTGTAGTAGCAGAAATGTCAGCCAATGAGGTACTGGTGTCTTGAACTGCAAGCATGAAACAGAGTGAATTAGCAATAATGTGTCTTTAAACTCTAGAACTCCCCTCCCCACAGTGACATGCTTTCTCTAGCAAGAACACAGCTCTAAAACCTCCTAAGCAACACTACCAACTGGGGAACAGGTACTCAAATGCACAGTACTATGGGTAATATTTACCTTTCACACCACCACCACAAATGTTGTCACCTGAGAAGTTATATTAGAAATAAATAGGATGCATGTGATCATTTCTCTTTAGATCTCTAAGTACCTACAAGAATTTGGTGAATATTTGCTCTGGTTTGGAAAACATTATGTTGACCAAATGACAAGAACTATAGCTAAATGCCAGACCAGAATAGGAAATGCAAGAAGAAATGCTTCAAATGTGATTGTTCAAATATATTTGTAGTTTTGTGGTGAGTTGTAAGAAGACATTAAGTGCTAATTAATATGTTTAGTTGCATATTGGAACAATGCTTACAATTGTCTGTTTACACGGTGTAGTGATTACCTTTCTATTGTTGTGATAAAACATGACCCAGGAAAATTGTAGAAGGAACAATTTATTTTGCTCTCTTTATTTATTTATTTATTTTACCCGTGTCTATGATGATAGAGCATAGGTGGTAGACAGAAGCACCTGGAATTGAAAAAATCACAGAAAGCAGATGAGAATTCATCTCAAATTTCAAAGAGATTGATAAAAGAGTTACCTCCAAGTGGCTTGACGTTTTCTACCATGAAAGCTGGCTCCCAGTGACATGCTTCTTTCTGGCAAGTTCACACTTACTATCATTCTCCAAACAGCCAGCTATTCTGGACACTTATGCAGGACATCTCATTCAAACCACCATGCATGATTACGAGCAAGGCATTCCGTTATGTGTAAATGAGAGTGTGCTTGCTATAGTATAAAGCAGACCTGGGAGGTAGAATAAAGTATAATGATATATGAAGATGTGTAAAAGGATATCAATTTACATGCAAAACTAAGTTTTCTTTGAAATGTTCCAAGATAAAGTTACATAATAAAATAAACACATGAATCCTGAATCCTACTGATGTATGCCATAACAATAGGTATTTTTGCATTGTGGGATTGGGATATGAATTTCGGATATGAATTAACTCTTAAGTTCCTTATTCATAAGGAATTTTCAACCTCTTCCCTTCCCTGCTCCATTTGATCATCCTCTTCCTGTACCCTGTCTCCTCCATAACTGTCTATTCTATTTTAACTTACTAAGGAGATCCATCTCTCACAACTATCTGTACAGTCTGCACCTAACCTCTGTGGTTCTACAGACTGTACCTTGCTTATCAAAGACTTAAGGGCTAACATCCATATTTAAGTGAATACATGCCATATTCTTCTTTCTGGGTCTGTGTTACTGGTTCCTTTGGACTTTCTAATTCAGTGGCTTCCTTCTATTTTTCTTACTTGTCATTAGTAACTGCACCAGCTAATGTTGTTTTGTAGGGAGATATGGGTTCTCTACCTCAGGAATGTAATTTCATTTTGACACTGAATTTTATCCTACATATCAAAACGATGATATTATGATTGGGAAATAGGCTCAGAAGATTACCAAGGAGATTATTTGATCAATGTTCCTGTAATTTTGATGTGCCTTAATAATTTGTCACCTCATCAGTGTTATTATTTGAGATTTGTTCACTGAATTCATTTATAACAATGCTTCTTGATTTTACTCTTTGCCTAGGTCTCTTCTAGGCATCATTGTGCTCACTAATTTCCTTATAAATATCTTTTTGTTAGATATTTTTTCTATATATCTGACAATATCTTTTCAATATGTCAATCAAGTGGACATATTAAAATTAACGTTGTCTTGAAGATTTTAATTCAGTGGCATGCTTCATTGCTTTTTTGGTGAAAAATATTGGATTTTATATTATCTTTTTGGTAGTTAAAATTCCTGTTTTTCTTTATAAAAATCATCATCACATGGTTAACTCAACATGGCATAACTGTGTTTTAGTGACTACTAGTTTATATGTAAATCACAATATATAGGTAATTAAAACATGACCCATCATTTGAAGATATTTATATACAAGTCTAGAATTGAATTGCAAACTAAAGGCTTCTCAATTCACATAGTGTAGTCATAATACATGATCAGTTATGTTATGAATGCTATAATTTCCAAATTATTCATTAAGTATCAGCTGTCCTGGTATTGGCTTACTATCCGTGGTCTTCCTTGCTCCCGTTTGTATGAGCCATGGATACATCAAGGTATATATGCTCAGCCAGCATTACACATAGTTTTGCTTTTTCTCCAGTACTAGAAAAGAGAAGCTACTCAGTAGCTCTCAGATTATAATTATTTATGCCTCCCCAAATGTTTTATTTTCCTTGTATCAATATGTTAGGAGTTAGAGAGATTTCTGGGGAGAAATAGTCACTATTATTAAAAACTGCAATTTTTTTATGAATTCTATACACTAAAATTTTTCAACAAATAAATTCCCATATATGGATTATTTTGCTGTCTATTCTCAACTTCATGTGAGTTCATATATTAAGATTGTATGCCAGCTGAGATCAAAGTGCTAATGAATGGGGGCTCTGACTGGGGAATCAGGAAGATTAAAAATGAGAGCAAGATTTAGGTAAGCATTTCTTTCAGAAGAGAATTAATAAAAAACTGATGAAGACCAAAAGCACAGAAATGACTAGCTGGGACAAAAGGGAATCTGGGGAGTGTGTGGTTCAGTGTGGACTGACTGTGACTGACTATCTTCAGTTAAAGTTTATTGTTAATTGAAGAATCCTCTGAACTATGGAGAACACGCATTTCAAACTGCAGTGCTTCAAACCTCAGTCTACCTTGAACTCTATTCCATCCATAGCAAATAAAGAAGCCATTTAAGATGATTGATTTTAGAATAATGCAAATTCTTGCTCCTCTATAGTTTACATTTAAAACAACATCTCATCATTTATGCATAAGGATACTTTATATATTAAAAATACTCTGAAAAGTGTCAAGAATTAATGATAGATGAGAAATGGTGTTTTCCTAAATGCATGGTCATTAGAAATTACTTTATATAGCGCTACTCATTTGCAACTTTTAGAGAGGCTTATGTAACTTATACTTATGACCTAAGTATTTCATTTGTCTTATTTTATCCATTTACTAAAGTATACACACTAGTGGAAATCTGTAGCAAAATAAAATACCATTTTTTTTAAAATGGGAAGATGATATTATAATAAGAAGTGCCTCTCTTCTATATTACATGTATATGAAGATCTGATTTTTTTCTGGACAAATCATTTTAAAATGTGCAATTGTATAACCCCATGAAAGTATATGACCTTCTTTCTTTCATTCTCCCCAGTAAATCTCTGTTATCACTTAATTGGTATACTAGGCAAGTGTTATAAAGTTTTGACACTATTCATGTGCAAAATGAGGATATTGATATGACATAGGCAGGATAAGAATGTTCTTTAAACTCAACCTGTGATAGATAATGATAGATAATGATGCACTGTAGATGTAATTTAATCAAAGGGATTATCCAGTGGGAAGTGAAATACTTGAAGTGCCACTCAAACTAGAATGTTGCTATTGACACTCAAAAACATGTCTGTTTTTCTTCACACAGAAGTAAATTAGATCCTCACTAAGATATAATATACCAACATATATATTTAAAAGAATGCTGATGATACAAACCAATCAAACTATTTATCCACTAGTATTTTTATAATATGGTCTACATTACATTCAAAGAATGAGAATACATAAACTGATTTCATTGTTTGCTAAGATAATGTAATATAATTGATGACATTCAAATCCAGAATTAAATGTATCAATTGGTGAACACAGAGAAGGCTTTTATCTAGATTAAATGGATATGACTCTAAAAGTTTCGCATTTAAATTGTATTTTATAAAATGAAGATAATCATATTAGGTTAGGAATGGCAATGACTATTTTATTTTAGTTATTTTAGTATGACAAGGGCTAAAATGTATGTTTTCATTATATTCAAGATTATTTTCCTATAAAATGTATAAACATCTTTGCAACTAATAATTTAATTATTTATTAGTTATATTACAAGTGAATATTAAAATATATATGCATATCTTCATTAGAATGTAAATGTAAACTTACTATCATATCTTTCAGGATATGGAAGCAGAGGCAACAGTGATAACAAACTTGGGATGCATAATAAGACAATATTACAAAGAGAGAGAGAGAGAAAGACAAAATAAAATAAAACAAAATCAGTACATGTCATATAATAAGTTTATTTATGCTTAAAAATATTTAATGTCACAACAGTCTTAATATATACTTTCCAAACAAAGATCAGAATGTAGTGCATGCAAATACTGTCTGTGAGATTCTCTGTATGAAGCCTGGTCTTAAAGTAATTTGTGAAGAAAACATAGCATTTTTAAAATCAATGACTCATAAAATATCATTCTGACTGGGAGATTTTTTAAACTTCTTACAATAACAAAAAAATCTTTACAAACCAAGGTACATCAAAATGACCAGAGCATATGGGTCAATAAAGTCTCACCTAAGTGGCCAGTGAAATTGCAATGATCTTCCTTTGCAGCAGTGTTTAAATTACAGCCCTGCGATGACAGAAACCACTTTGTAAGAACGAAAGCACCATGCAGAAAGCCCTCTCTGAGACTGGGATCGTGGCTATAATGTAACATTTTATATTTTCAACCTTAAGCTTACAGTAAAATATGATTTCATAAACTCAAACTACCCAGGAATTGTAGGAAGGTGTTAGGAACGCATGGCATAGACTTAAATCAAGGAGGTAGAGAGCAGTTTCTCCAGTATTGAGCTGACTGATGAGAACTGTGAGGACAAAGGGGCTTCAGCACCTCTAGAGGCAATAGCTGCTGAAATTTGACACAGGGTTTAAGCTTAGTGTGTAAGTGGCTACATGAATTATTGATAGTCGAATGAAACGAATATAATTTACCGTTGGAATCATGTTAATAGTTTGAAGACAGTGGGAACAAAGAGAATTTGCATTTATAAAAACTGAAAGGTTTTATTTTAGTAAGTATTTAACAACATAATTTTAGGATACAACCTGCACTTTGCTAAACAGTATATTAATATAAATTTTCCTGAGTGGTTGTATAAAAGAAACAATGTATTAGAACAAGGAAAGGCAATGGTGTTTCACAAGTAAAGGTAGTTTGAGAGTTACATTGGAAATTTTATTTTTACGGAAAAAAATCAGTGGAGTTAGGAGTAGATGGAAGGATATTTTCTTTTTTGGGCTTATGTGGTTGAAGTCAAGCAGAGAATATGTCCTTGATAAGTAAGGTCCATTTTTTCTAGTAGTTATATCGCATGGATATGTGTCAAGTGTGTACTCTGTTTGCCGAATACTCTGTATTGTTTCTGTTCTAAGTTGATTAATTACTTCTGTAAAATATTTGTTGACTAATTATACCCCAGATAGGGATTGTGTGATTAAGGCAATCACAACTGAATTTATTGGGAAAATGATATATAATGGAATGATTACAGTACTGGCTTATAATCCTTCTAAAATAATGGTGTTAGAATTTAGTACAGCAGCACTAATAACAGAGAAAGAAGATTGGGGAATTGAGTCAGTTAGTTCTGAATTGCAGCTACCACCTCACAGAGAATAACCAGCTTCATGTAACTACAAAAGTGGGATAGAACGCACAATAAACTGAACACACAAATTCAGCTCACCCCTCAAATCCTGGCTTATTGATTTCTTACTGGAAGGAATCCAGACTACTGATAGGACTGAGTGGTGAACAGAGTTTGTAGCTTATTACTCAGTAACTGGAGACTTAGCACTTGTGGTTAACCAAGCTGTAAGCAAGTGTATAAGCTAGGTATGCTTAACACAGCATTTCTAGGAGCATGGAAAATATCCATATGGGGACCAGCTTGAAACACATCACAGGTGACATTTACAGTTTCAGGGGTCATAGAAGGCATATTTATTCTAGTCTCTATACTTTCATATTGAGAAAATCAATAGAGAAAAGTTTTGTGAGAGGTGGAATTATCCAGCTTTGAACATTAAATTTTGTGTTGTTTTGAGTATTTTTACAATTAATTAATATAGAAAATCAAACATTAACATATGAATGTCAAGGTATTATTGCAAAATTTATATTTTATACAAAAGCTTAAGTATTAAATTAAATATAACTAACTTGAAATTGGATATGATCAGATTATATAACTGAAGACTAATATGCTTCTATAAATTTTATCACTCAAATATTTGCTCTAGGAATATCAAAGCAAAAAGTCATATTGTATTACTTTTTTATATTCAGGTTATCTTCTCAGGGAATATATTTATTTATTTGTTCATTTGCTTACTGATTTGAAGTAGGTTGTCATATGGGTCAAGATAATACAAGAACTCACTACACAGGATTGGTAGCTTTGATCATGTGATCTTCCCAACTCTGTCTTCTGAGTCCTGGGGTTACAGACTCACTTGATCATAACCTGTGTTTCAAGCCATTGCTTGCATTATATATGTTTTGTTGTCGTATTTGTACATGTTTTATATTTTTATAATTTTATAATTACTCTTAAATATTGCCTATAAAATAAATGCAAAATAATCTAAAATGTCCCAGAATATAAAATTAAATCACAATTATAATTACATAAAATTAGATGTATGTGTTACTTGTCTAAATTTTCCTTAGTAGTAAAATGAAGAATTACAAAAATGGCTTCCTTTTCTTGTTGTCTTCTGACTTTGTCAAAAAACTAAGCACTCTTGCTTTAGACTGCAGGGATTTATGGACTGTTTTTTTCCCGTTTTCACTTCTGTTAAAGGATGCAGCGTTCTAACTGATTGCCTCTGACTTTCAAATTTTTCCATCTAACTAAAACAAAGCACCTCTCTATTTCTGTAGCTATGCCCTAGGGGTCCGCAGCAGTGTATGATCAGCTCAGTTCAGTCCGGAACTGAAAGGTGACATGAAGTACATCTGTCTTGGTCCTCACTTCTTTATCAACAGAGCACAGGAAGAACAATACAAATACTATTCCCAGCCATATTCAGCTGTGAGAATCACAGAGAATAATATGTGACTGTGCTTTGAAAACTCTGAAACAGTGTTAAAATATAAGGTGATGCTCTTGGTATTAGAATAACGATGTTTTCGGTCTTTGTTGTGTTTCTCTTCATCCTGAAAAGTTGTTATTTGAAAGTGTGTCCTCATTGCCTCTGATTTCTATTCACTGCTGAAAATGTTCATTGGATTGAGGGCAAGTTTTGGCAAGACAAGCACAATCAATGGGCTCTTTAATTTCAGTGGCAGACATGGTGTTGATCTATAATTTTTCCACAGTACAGTAGATAAAATTGAACGATATCTAATGCAGTTTGCTCAGTTTGATTCACTGATCAATTTGGCAGAGCAGTCTCTACAGGATCTGTCAGTATCACTTAGGTGTCTCTTATAGCACAGAGTCATGAGGCTTGGTTAAGGAGCTGCTGAGTCAATATTTAGAACAAAAAAGCCATAAAGACATGTTCTTTAAGACTAACTGACTGTATTTGACTTAGCTCAAAACACTCATTAGGGAAGTTAGAATGTGAAAGTTTAAAAAGTTTACAAGACCAGAGTTTAAATAAATTATATCCATGATCTAATTGAATACAGATTGTGTGTGTGTGTGTGTGTGTGTGTGTGTGTGTGTGTGTGTGTGTGTTCAAATAGGTGAATTTCAGAAATTGACATTAGATACATTCCTCTATCACTCCGTACCTTTCATATTGAGGCAGGGCGTCTTACTTGAACCAAACGCTCACAAGTTCATCTAACGTAGCTTGCAATTTTGCTTCAGTGTTCCCCTGATTCCACTCTTTGAGCCCTGGGATCATTGGTGGACCACCACATCTGCCCAGCATTTTCATGGGTACTGAAGATCTCAACAATCAAATTATGTTTGCCCAGAAAGCAATCTTTCTACCCACAGCGGCATCTATCTCTCCAGGCTCTCAAAGATGGTTATAAATTGGACCATTTATTGAAGTGAGAGGCGTGTACATGTAAATGTGGTTGCGACTCCACAGTGGTATGTTCATCAGATGGGCAACAACGCATGAGTACTCCTTCAGTAACCAGTTTCCATTGATCTTCAGAATGAAAAATACTGCTGCTTCTTTCCCACTCTCTAAGTTCTGCAAATACAATTTTCATCAATTCCAATTTGCAAACAAATAGTCAAGGAGTGGTTTCCCCCTTCACATGAATGATATAATTCTCTAGTTCTTCTGTAAATAATATCCAAATATCATTCCTCTTTCTATGCAAGATAAGTACTACTATCCTCTTCAATAGTTTATAAGTTAAACAACAGACATAGAAATCTCTAAGTTCCTTTCCACCATTTTATCAATATTACTGCTTTCTGTTGATGGAGGTGTTGGAAAATCAATGATTCACATACTTAGCATGTTCATTGTGCATCTCGTTGTGTGAACATTTTGTCAGATGTTATACTTTGTATAATTGTCTAAGATATATATTAGATTCATAAACCGGGTTAGCAGAAGCCCTGGGCGATAACAGGAAAATATATGTATTCCAATGAATTGTCTATTAAAAAATCTACACTGATCTAGTATTTCTATGCTATAACCAGATGTGCAACAAGAAATTTTATATATGGTGTTTCTTTTCTTTGTGATGTTGGCAAGCTAAGCTCAGAACAGTGATGGCAGCTGAGGTGGCCTTGGAAATAAGAAACTGTTTTGCTTCATTCATGTATGAAACCCTGCCACCATGCACATTTTGCACCTGAAGAAATCAGAATAAAATATGGCTCCTATAAATTTTGTTACCACAGAATATGTTTTGTTTAAATTTTTACCTTTTTTGAGGAAGTAATTCTTTCTTGATTATTTTCATAAACTATCACTGCCTTGATCTCCAGCATGCATGCTGTATGCTCTGCTCATAAATCTTTGCCAGAGCCCCTTTTTACTGATCAAGTCTAAGCCAAATCATCAAGTCTGTACCTCTGGCCAGCTCATCTTCCAGGTAAAGGAGGATGATCTGGCCAGAGGTGCACACTGCCCAAACACCTGCCCATCATGAGAAATAAGACTACCCACAATTATGGAAAACTGGCTCAGTCAGGACTGAGAGGTGCTCAAAGAGTCCTGGCAGTTATAGTGAATTTGAATACCAGCTGCTACCGCACAGGAGCAAGGACAGCAAGCCAATCAGTGGTAATGTATAAGTCAAAGACACTTGGCATGGCGATGATTTTTCAAAGCATAAAAGTGATTGCCTTTCCATATTTATATATTTTGTCTTCTAAATCTCACAGAAATTTCTCTTAAGGGTCAAGCCCGGAGTGCTTTAAATGGAGAGGAACCTAGGAAACATGTTCAGCTTAGACAGCTGAAAGTAGAAACTTACTAAAGAAGGAAATGGGGAAATGGAATACACTTTAGAAGTGTGGAAAACTATGGTGATAAGGAAAGTAGTTGACAAATGTGATCCAAAGAAGATTCTTTAATGTGATTGGGCGAATGGTGGTCTAAGAAACAATAAAGACCCTAAAAGTGTCCATCTTATTTCAGAATATTCAGTTTCCAATGCAACTCAAAATTCCAGTTGTTCCCATTGTTGCTGATGATGTTATATCTCTTCCAGATTTAGTCTTTGAAAAATATAAATTGGCCTCTTAGAAATTCATATTTCTTGTATTGGATAAAGTAATATCCTGTAGGTCTCCTTCCACTGTGGCATGGGGAGAAGTGAATGATTTTCTTATAATACAATCCCCCGTATTTTAATCTCTTAGCACTCAGATTCCTCTGCAGGATGTCAAGAATGCTTTATTTTATTGCTAAGCAACAGTATTAACCACAAATTTATCAACCTACATTTATATACATTGTTTCATAGTTTCTCTGGTAAGAATTAACTAGTTCTTCTTTTTAGAATTTCCAAAGTGGGCAAGGAAGGTAACATACTGTCCTTCATCGTAATTCAAGTCTAATCTTGGGAAAGATCCATTGCAAGATCATTGAGAATGATAGTGAGTTCCATACCTTGGAGATGTCAAATGAATTTTATTGTTTGCTGTTAGTAAAACTTCCCTCTGTTCTGAGAGGCTGTATTTGTGAGGATTTTTATGATTACTGTTATTATTATTATTTTACATACTGACCACAGTTTCTCCTCCCTCCTCTTCTCCCAGGCCCTCCCCCCAGCCCTTCTCTTTCCCCACTCCTTAATCCACCCCTCCTCCATTTCTGTTCAGGAAAGGCAGTTCTCCCAGGGATATTAACAAAACATGGCATGTTAAATTATAATGAGTCTAAACACTTCCTCGTGGATTAAGGCTGGGCAAGGCAACCAATTTTGAGGAGTAAGGTCCCAAAATCCAGAAAAAAAAGTCAGAGATAACCTCTGCTCCCACTGTTAGGAGTCCCACGAGAGGATCAAGCTACACAACTATAATATATATGCAGTGTGCCTAGGTCAGTCACATGCAGGCTCCCTGGTTGTTGGTTTAGTCTCTGTGAGACCCTATGAGCCCAGGTTAGTTGATTGTATAGGTGTTCTTGTGGTATCCTTGACCTCTTTGACTTCTCTAATCCTTTCTCCCTCTCTTCTGCAGGTTTCCCCGAGCTCTGCTGAAAGAACTGTGAGTTTCTGGATCTGTTTCCATCAGTTGCTGGGTGAAGCCTCTCTAATGACAACTGGGCTAGGCACCAATCTATGAGTATAGCAGAATATCATTAGAAATAATTTCATTGACTTTTTTGTCATGATTTTTTAAGAGCAACAGAGAAAGAGAGCATCAAATAAGCATTAATAGTCTCAAAAGATAGCCAAGTCCCATATGTAGAAAGATGTACACCTTGGCACTAATGCTGTGTACTAAGAGGCCAATATCTCACAGGAATGTTAATAGCAGGAAGTAGGGATTATAAGTCTCCATGAGAGTACACCATATCTAAATAATTCCAGATTTGTACTTCAATGGCTACTGGCCACCTTGCGTTCAGGATTTAGTAGCAAATTTCAAAGATGACTAATAATATTTTACATATCCTACCAAAATTATAAACTGCTAACTATAAACTTAAGTTTCTACATCAGTAAATTTATCCCAATAAAACCTTATCAGTTATCTTATGCTCTTAGAATATGCATGCATATGTATACATACATACTTCCAGACTTTCCCCATTATTGGACTAAGCCTTGTGACAGACCACAGAGAAGGGAAATGTAGAAAATTGAAGAAATTTGGCATTAGCTTGTTTTTCCTCTTTTATTAAACATGGATTCTTTTCTCATACTTTATAATCTGAATACAGTATCCCCTCCCTTTACTCTTTCCAGTTCCTCTCCACATCCTTTCAAATCCAGATCCACTCAATTTCTATCTCTCATCAGAAAAGAACAGGCTTTTAATTAATAGATAACAGCAATATATAGCAAAATAAAATATAACAAGATAAAACAAAATCATAATATGAAAGTTGGACAAGGAAACCCAACAGTTACAAAAAAAAAAGAACTCTAAGAGAAGCAAAAGAATCAAAGAGCCACTCCTTTACACAGTCAGGAGTCTATGAAAGTACTAAACTGAAAGCTATCATATATCATATATATGCAGAAGGCATGGTACAGATTCATGTTAAGCCACATGCTCCTTCCTTCAGTCTCTGCGAGGGCCTAGTTCCTGTGATTTCCTTCATCCCCTCTGTCTCTCCACTCTTTCTGCTTTCTCTTCTTCAGACTCCCTGAATTCTGAGGGGAGAGATTTGATGAAGACATTCAGTTTAGAGCTGTGTGTGCCAAGGTCCCTCACTCTCCACATTATGTCTGGCTGTGAGTCTCTGTATTTGTTCCCATCTGCTGCAGGAGGGAGCTTCTCTGATGATGGCTGAATAAGGCACCAATCTATAAGTATAGCAGAATGTCATTAGGAGTAGTTTTGATTTGTTTTTGTTTTGTTTTGTTGTTTTTGTTTGTTTATTTCTTTTTTTTTTCAAGACAGATTTTTTCTGTGTAGCTTTGGAGCCTGTTCCTCTCTGGACCAGGCTGGCATTGAACTCACAGAGATCTGCCTGCCTCTGCCTTATTTCATTTTTTGTTTGTTTTAGACCAGTAGCATTTGGTTTTACTCTAGGTCTCTTGGCTATCTAGTTTGTGGTTTTTAGTCACTCAAGCAATGTTAGACATGGGTTCCATCTCATGGAGTAGACATTAAGTCAAATCAGATATCAGTTGGTTACTCGAACAAGGCTTGTGCCACCATTGCCTTAGCATGTTTTAAAGGCAGGGTAGATTGTAGATCAAAGGCTTTGTGGTTGGTTTGGTGTTTATTTTTCTCTTTTGGTATCCTGCAGACTTGATGAACCTTGACACAAAGCAGTCAAAGTTTTTCTACTTAGAGTTTGAGAATCAGGTCAATCATGGTTGATCCAGAGTTAGAACCTGGAGGAAAATTAAGCCTTGTCATCTTCATTTTGTGGAATGACTGCAGAAATGGTGATTGGTCCAAGTGCTATTGTCATATGTCAGCAGCCCAGAAATTTCAATTTCTGTATATTCATTCTCTCTGTCTCTCTGTCTCTGTCTCTGTCTCTGTCTCTCTCTCTCTCTCTGTCTCTGTCTCTCTCTGTCTCTCTGTCTCTCTGTCTCTCTCTCTCTCTCTCTCTCTCTCTCTCTCTCTCTCTCTCTGTGTGTGTGTGTGTGTGTGTGTGTGTGCAAAATTAACCCAACATCCAAGCTTAATCCTTCCCTTTCCAGACAAAGATTACCATAACTAATGCACCATATGTGAATGTGAGAAGAAGTATATATAAATATAAATGATAGGAAACATTAAATTTGTACTTGGTAAAAGATTAGTGATTGTCTAGGAGCCAGAAATGAGAGAAAAGATGCAGCATTTTTCTTTCCAAGTCTGGATTACTGCACCCAATATCTTTTCTAGCTTCATACATTTACTTGAAAATTTCATGATTTCAATTTTCTTTACAGATGAATAGGATTCCATAATTTATATGTGCAGTCTTTAATGCTTTCATTTTTCAGTTGAAAGGACATTAGGTTGTTTCCATTTCCCAACTATTATGAATAAATCAGCAAAGACATGACTGAACAAGTATCTGTAGAATGGGAGGTCGAGTTCTTTGGCTATATACCTAATAGTAGAATAGCTGAATCATATGATGGATTTATTTTTAGCTTTTTGAGAATTTTTCACATTGATTCCCATAGTGGCTGTACCAGTTTCCGATCTCATTAATAGTGGTGAGAACTCCATTTCTCTACATCATTTCCAGTGTTTCTTTTTTGTTTGTTTGAAATGATTTGTTTTTCTTTTTTCTTTTTTTATTAAGAAAAAATTTTCATTCATTTTGCATACCAATCAAAGATCCCCCTCTTCTCTTGTCCCAACCCCCCCCCCCCCCCCCCAACCCACCCCCCATTCCTCCCCACAAGAAGGCAAGGTCTCCTATGGGGAGGCACATCCAGTAGATTCTTGTGAGTTGTTTTGTTGATCTTTGCCATTCTGACTGTGGTAAGATGAAATCTAAAAATTGTTCTGATTTCCATTTCTTTAATTTCTAGGGATGATGAACATTTTAATATATTTCTTAGCCTTTTTTTCTTCTCTTCAAAACTCCGTGTTCAGACACCAGATCCATTTTCTGAATGAGTCTTTTATTTTCTTTATTGTTTGAGTTCTTTATATATTCAGGTAATTTTCTGTCAGAAATGTAGTTGGCAAATCCATTCTGTGGGTTTCCTCCACATTGAACTGATTGTTTCTTCAGGTGTACAGAAGTATTTTAGTTTGGGGAAATCTTTCTTGACAATTGGTGATGTTAAATCTTGGACAAATGGAGTATTACTCCCAGTATCATGCAGAGTACTGGCTATATTTTCTTCAAGAATTTCAGTATTTCAGATTATAGATTTAGATCTTTCATCCAATTGAAGTTAGTTTTTGTGCAGGGAGATAAAAATGTTTCTAATTTCATTTTTCTGGAAATCCAGTTTGCCCACTACCATTTGTTAAAAATGCTATTTCCCAGGGTATGTTTTTTGACATTATTGTCAAACATTAGATTCCCATAGTTATGTGTACTCGTGTTTTGTCTACTATGGAGTGTCAGGATTGAGCTACTAAAATCAAAATCATATCAAACAACTCTCATACTTCAAATTCTGCATAAATTTTATTTAAAGTCAGAATAAAATATGAACTTTCACCTTTGCCAATAAAGTCTTATAATATCTATGTAACATCATCCTTGTTCTGTTTTGAAGGTCATACTTAAGTATGTTGCTCGCTGTTATTTAGTTTTCATTACTTTATTTCTATTATACACCAAACCAATTTTATTCCTACCTCATGAAATATTTTTTGGTTTTCTCTTGCCCATCAATGAGATGTCTTTCTTTCAGATTTTACTCCAAGTGTCAGTAATATGGAAGACAGTCTTCTGACCAATGATGACTTATTTTCCGCCATTTGTGATAATTTTTAGTTCAGGAAACTTAAAAAGATAAAATTACCTTTGTAATTTTGTGTGTTGTGTCTATTGTTTATTTTATCCAGAGAATGCAGACAACTTATGTATTAAAGTCTTTTTTTACTTTAATTATTGTTCTTCATAGGTCTACAGTTATTATAGTTGTACAGAGGAACTTTAATACAGTCTTATTAAAAAAACAACAACACCCTTTTTATTCCCTCAAGGGTGGTGACACATATCTGCAATCCAGTACTTAGGATGTTGAGCAGGAGTTCAAGTCCATCTTGGGTAACACATGAGTTAGAGGCTAATCCCTGCCACGGTTAATCCAAACTGTCTCAAAATAACTACACAACAAAGACTAAACAAACAAAAAAGGCAAGTTTCTTCTTGTTTAGATTACAAAAACACATCCTGTGACCCTCAGAATAAACAAATCTATAGCACATAGTAAGAAAACTATTCTTTTGCTTTTATATATATATAGTGAATTCTAGAAAGTTGCTTTTCAGTATAATAAAGTTACATTTATAATAAACAATGGGAAATATATTAGCAAGGACAAATGAGAGGAAAGCTGGGACACCTATAATCTATACACAACATTGATTTTTTTTTTTTTTAAAGTGGGCCTAAGGAACATGCAATTCTCTTCACAGGATAATTATGCAGACTCTGATATTGTTCACTGAGTCAACATCTATTCATGTGTTCCAAAAGCATTGACTTTAAAATGGTTTTGAAGAGTTGCTCATACTTATCAGGTGAAAGACAACAATTTTTCTCTCATAATATTCCAAGCACTTATGGTTCTAACCAAGTTCTCTTCCAAGTTGGATCTCAAAGAAAAAGACAAAAAGATTCACCAGGTTAGAAATCTACAGTTTCATTATTCTACAATAGCTTAGTGAAACATCGAAAAATCAATTGTTAGGTTATTTTTCTACTGCAAAGAAATGGATGAACAGTATAGATTGCTTTCAGAACTGTTGTTGAATTAGTTACAGAGGCAGCATTGGGAAAGCTACCATATATTGAGTGGTTGAAGTGAGTTGCTAGAATTTTATTAAAATTAAATAGTAGCAAAAGTAGTAGCACTTATTAGACAAATCGTGTTTACAAATGAACATTCAAGTTTTTGATAGATTTTTTTTGTGAAATCATTAAGGTTATACACTGCTTGAATAGAGATTAAAACAGAATTTATTCCCAGGTTTGTCTGTCTATAAATCCTTGGTCTTATACATAACAGTATTTATATTTTCTCTATTCCATATATATGCCAAGCATGCTCTTTAAAATTTTAATATTGCTCAACTTTATTTTTCAATACTTAGCATGTTAGTTGTGGCTTTATTTTGAAAGGAATTGGTGTTTAGTTTTACAAGCCTTTATTTTAGAATAAAAGAAAATTAGTATTGAATTCAACTTCCACAATGATCTAGTCATAATATCTTATGAGTCTATATATTAGTCTATCTGGAAAAAGTACTTTATTTTTATTTCCTGATAGAAATAAAATAATTAAAATAAATTTACAGAAAACAAATGACATATAATCAAAATTATTAAATGATGGATGAAATATTACACAGCCATATAAGATCTTTCTGAGGAATACTTATTTACATCATAAAATACCTCCATTTTCTATGGCTAATAGGGAATGAAAACTTGAATGTAGAATAAAATATATGTTTTGTTGCTACACTTAATACTATATATTGAATTAAAAACAATAACAGAGTGTTAAAGCTTAATTACATGCTGAAAGAGTGTGCAATATGTATAATATATATTTTAAATAAAGCAAACAGTAGCTAATGAATACCAAGGTAAAGCCAGGAGGACATTGTAGCTAGAGTTTTCCTGCCTGGCCCACAGTCAGGATAAATCTCTTTCACCTGCCAGTCCCACAGC
>CABHPP010146950.1:16523-45167 GCA_902168425.1 Peromyscus attwateri
AATTCTGCCTTAATACTTCACTGCACCTGGAATGCAAAAAAAAAAAACAAAAAAAAAACAAAAAAACAAAAAACAAAAAAAAAACCAACAAAAACCTAAGCCAGATATGGTGGCTTACACCTTTAGATTTCACTCTAAATAAAGACTCACTAGCATGACTTTTGCATTGAAGTGCCAGCTACTGAGAAAACAAACAGAAAAACATGAAGCTGTAAGTACTCAAGGTTAGGGTAGCTTAACAATATGACTATTTATATTTTATCGTGTGCATGCGTGTGTGTGTGTGTGTGTGTGTGTGTGTGTGTGTGTGTGTGTGTAAATGTAACTATTATAGATTTCCTGTGAACAGCGTTCAACTGAAGTTCAATTCTGTAGCAGCATAACCATTTCTGAATTTTCCTTCTACTTTGTAATTCCTTTTTAAAGAAAAAAGAGAGAGAGGGAAGGACACAAAACAGCTCAGTCTCTTAAGGCACTTGCCTCCAAGCCCAATGAGCTGTGTCCAATGCTTAGACCAACATGGAAGAAGTAAAGGACTGACTGTCACGAGTGGTCCTCTGACTTCCATATGTGTGCTGTGGCACAAGCACTCCTACACACACACACACACACACACACACACACACACACACACAATGAATAAATGTGATTTAAAAACACAGTGTAGAAAATTCTTCATAACTATCTTCAAGTTCCTGCTATGAAAAAGTTGTGTTAAAGAAGAAGTCTCTACCAATGAAACAACAGAGGGTCACAGTACCTAACAGCCAGAACTGCTTTATAACTCAGTTCTAAGTACACAAATCTTTGTCAGACCAAACACCAAAACTATTAATTTAGAGTTCTATGTTGTAGGGCCTTGGAAATCTGTGTTAAAAGCAAAAATAGAGTGGTGGTTGGTGCACATCTTTAATCCCAGCACTCAGGAGGCAGAGCGAGGCAGATCTCTGTGAGTTCAAGGCCAGCCTGATTTACAGAGAGAGATCCAGGACAGGCACCAAAACTACACAGAGAAATCTTGTCTCAAAAAAAAAAAAAAAAGGAATAAATTGGAAAGAAGTTTTACTAAAAACACTACCAGATAGTCAAGGGTCACTGGAAACTTCTTTATTGTGGTTAATTCCTCTCTAACACAAACCAGTATACCCCACAAATTGCAAAATGTACCAGCACACAGATAATGAATCAGGTTTATTACTATAATAACACAAAAGATATCCCTGTAAGGGAGTAGAAATGGCAAATGGATTCCAGCTTGTACTGACTGTCTAGTACTACAAGGACCTGAAGTCATTTAAACTCAATCAGCCACTGCTATAGATGGTAACATATCCACCATTGGCAGTAGAAGAGGTAACATTCAAAGGTACTGTATTAGCAGCTATGAATAGCACTCAGGATATATTTATCAATCAGTTCAATAGTCACAGGTCAACTGTAGTTCAACTTTTTTTAATAATTTATTTTTATTTTTTATTTGCATTAGTGTTTTGCCTGCATGAATGTCTGTGTGAGGATGCAGGATTACCCAGTTACAGATAGTTGCGAGCTATCATGTAGGCGTTGAGAATTAAACTAAGGATATGTTGCTTTGGAAAAGAGGCTCTGCTTTTGTTTGAAAAGGGGCGTCATTTGTAGCTAGAGTTTTTCTGGTGCTGCCTGGCCCACAGTCAGGACAAATCTCTCTCATCCGCCAGTCCTGCAGCCATTCAGACGCAACCAAGTAAACATACAGAGACTTATATTACTTATAAACTGTATAGCCGTGGCAGGCTTCTTGCTAACTGTTTTTATATCTTAAATCTATAAGTTGCCACGTGACTTGTGGCTTACCGGTATCTTAACATCTGTTTCTCATCATGGCGGCTGGCAGCATCTCTCTGCCTCAGCCTTCCACTTCCCAGAATTCTCCTCTCTCCTTGTCCCACCTATACTTCCTGCCTGGCTACTGGTCAATCAGCTTTATTTATACAGAGCAATACAGTTATATAAAGAAATTGATAGCTTTTAAAAATAAAGTCTTTAAAGAGACAGTAAAGGTAATATAAAAAATAAGCCACATAAAGATGGATATCACACAGAGAATCTGCATTATGTTGTCTTTGGGATTTTTAACTGCAGAAAAAAAAATTGATTGTAAAAGCTGTTGAGTTAAGCCAATATATATATTTTAAAGATACCTTGACTTCAAAATTTGGATCTAAGGATATGTTGGTTTGGAAAAGAAGCTCTGCTTTTGTTTGAAAGGGAGAAGTGCTGTGGATATCTTTCTGTATAAATAAAATGCTGATTGGCCAGTAGCCAGGCAGGAAGTATAGGCGGGACAAGCAGAGAAGAGAATTCTGGGAAGTGGAAGGCTGAGTAGAGAGATGCTGCCACCGCCATGAGAAGATGTTAAGATACTGGTAAGCCACGAGTCACGTGGCAACTTATAGATGAATAGAAATGGGTTGATTTAGGATAGAAGAATAGTTAGCAAGAAGCCTGCCGCAGCCATACAGTTTATAAGTAATATAAGTCTTTGTGTGTTTACTTGGTTGGGTCTGAGTGGCTGTGAGACTGGCGGGTGAGAGAGATTTGTCCTGACTGTGGGCCAAGCAGGACTAAAGAAAGCTCCAACCACATTAAACCCAGGGTACTTTTAACCACTGGACCATGTTTCCAACCCAAAAATATTTTGCCTGGGATTTTGTAGGGGTTTTTCTGGTTTTTGTTTTTCAAGACAGGGTTTCTCTGTGTATCCCTGGCTGTTATGGAACCCACTATGTAGATCAAGCTGGCCTCAAACTCACAGAGATCCTCCTGCCTCTGCCTCCGAAGTGCTGGGATTTAAGGTGTGCGCCATCACTGTAAGCAAGTGTTGCAACTGGGGTGGGGTGGGGTGGGGAGGTGGTAATCCTGAATGCTCAGGGAGTCAGGCTATACTTTGAGCTGCTAGGACAGCTCTGGCAGCTGGAGCTGCAATGAGACATCAGCTCTGGAGAGGTATCCTGACTATTTGGGAGTTAGGCTATTCCTGGAGTTGGGGGGGCGGTGGGGGATGGTCTCCCCGAGGATATAGCAATCCTGGTCCTCTCTTGGAAATCCGCTACAGCTGAGCTTTGTTCAGCCCCCACTTAAGGGGGCTTCCCAGCAGAGCTCTGCTTCTTCTCTGGCCCAAGATGTTGCTTCTTTTGCTTCACTCTGCTAAGGGGGAAACCCCTGTAGAAATGCAGCAATCTCCTCTGGCTCTGGGAAAATGTTACTTTTTCTACTCCCACCTTGCTCAGTCCCCTAGGAGATGTCTCAGCAAGGTTCTTCTGTTCAGCTCTGCCTTGCTCAGTCCCCTAAGGAAACATCTCTGCAAGGTTTTTTTTCTGCTCAGTCCCCTAAGGGATGTCTTAGCAAGGTTCTTCTTCTCTGCACCTCAAAAGAAGATCTTCACACCCAAGACTCTATTGAGAAAGAGATGTATTTGGGAAGGAGTCGTACAGGAGAGTGGCTGCCTCTGCCAGGGAGGGAAAGAGCAGCCAACAACTGAACAGGCAGGGTGGTTTATATAGGGTTTCTTAGGGACAGAGTCAGGAGATTTTCTGTTCAGGAATTGGTTAGTTTTTTGTTTGTTTTGTTTTTGTTTTTATTTGCTCAAGGATTGGTTAGTTTCATGGGTTAGGGGCAGAGATGGCCCTGATTTCAGAGACAAACTATGTTTCTTTCACTGGCCTCTCTTAGCTTTTTGGCTCTTATTCTAAGGCCAGGGCATATTTCTTTCACTGGCTCTGATTCCAGGGACAAAGAGTATTTCTTTGGCACTGGTTTCAGAGTAGAGGCATCTTTCTTTGGTTCTGGGTTTAGGGATAAAGTGTTTCTTTCACTGGTTCTGGGTTCCAGGGTCAGGGTGTTCAGGGATTGGTTGGTTTCCTGCTCTGTGACTGGTTGATTTCACTGGTCAGTTGGTCAGGGCAGAGATGGCTCTGATGTCAGAGCCAAACTGTGTTTCTTTCACTGGCCTTTCTTGGCTTTTTGGCTCTAATTCTAAGGCCAGGGCATATTTCTCTCACTGGTTCCGATTCTATGGACAAAGAGTGTTTCTTTGGCACTGGTTTCAGAGTCAGGGCATCTTTCTTTGGTTCTGGGTTCAGGGGTAAAGTGTTTCTTTCACTGGCTCGGGTCCCAGATCTAGGCTGTGTTTCTTTCCCTGGTTCTGGGCTCCAGGGTCAGGGTGGGTTTCTTTAGCTGGCCCCTTTTCCCTACAATCACTGCCTGGTATATTCAACTTTTCTTCATCCAGCTTTTTAACTTGCAGAATTTTTTTAATTTATAGAAACACTGCAACAAAAACAAAATATTTAATGTGATCAGTGTCTTTTTTATTATTAATTTTACTATGGTACTGGGAATTGAATTTAGGGTCTCACACATGCTATGTAAGCACTCTACCACTAAGCTATATTCCTAGACCAATGCCTTTTTAAAAAGAAAATAAACCTATTTTTTTCTGAAAAGACCAGTAATAACAATAATTATAAATACCACACTAGCTATTGTTTGTCAGAAGACTCCTAAGAGACCTGAACACAAAGTAATAACTGAACTGAGCACGCTGGACTATGTATGCCTTATAATCCCAGCACTTGGAAGGCTGAGGCAAGAAGATGAGAATTCAAGACCAATGGAGTACTGGAGACACAGCTCAGTGGGTGTGTAAGCATGAGGACCTGAGTTCAGACCCTTAGCATCCATGTAGAAACCTGGTGAGGCAGCACATGCTTATAATCCCAGTAATAAACAGAAGGCTGGAGACAGGTGGATCCTAGGGGCTCTCTGGTTAGATACCCTAGACAAACTGGAAGATTGTGAGAAATCCTGTCTCAAAAAAACACAGCAGACGGGGGCTGGAAAGAGGGCTTGTAAGGACCAGAGTTAAGAGTCCCAGCATCCACGTCAGGCAGTTCATAACTACCTAGCTCCATAGGATTATCTAGGGAACCTACACAGGTGACATACACTCACAGACAAACACATACATACATATCATTAAAAATAATTTTTTTAAGGCAGACAAATGACTGAGGAAGACTTCCTAATATTAACCTTTGGCATCTACTGATGCATGCACAGGAGTATACTACCACCACCACTCATAATTCACACACACACACACACACACACACACACACACACACACACACACACGCGTACTAGAGAGAGACAGAGAGAGAAGAGAAAGAAAGAAAAGTCAGCCTAGTCTACGTGGTATATTATTATCTTCAAAAAAAGGAGGGGGAAATGTAACCACTTAGCCAGGTGTTGGTGGTGCATGCCTTTAATCCCAGCACGCAGGAGCCAGAGGCAGGTGGTCTCTGAGTTGAGGCCAGCCTGATCCACAGAGCAAGTTCCAGGACAGCCAGGGCTACACAGAGAAACCCTGTCTTGAAAAACCAAAAACCAACAACCGAAAAAGAAAAAGTAATCACTTACTTTCTGAGCACGAAGTTTCACCATTAGTAACCACTTCTGCTTCTACTTGCAGCCCATCAAGACAAACTGACAAATCTCCAATTGTCTCTGTTGGCTCTTTGTCTCCTAGAAGCTGCAAAGTCATAACTACTTCTTCAACTGAAAAAGAACAAAATTATACAAGAAAGATCACTCTTCCAATTATGTGTACACTGTTTTACTGGACAAAGGTTTAAGAACCTTTGAGACCAGAACACTGCTTTTTAAAAAGAAAATAAACTTCACCAATATATAGAATACAAAATATTAAGTAATCCACATCATCTATTACATTCATTCCATCCTTGTAAGAACATAGTATAAATCAAACCAACATGAAAACAAAGGTTATTTAGCAATATAAACTTGGGCTATAGTGAATGAAAACATAATTTAAGAATAGATTATATATCATAAAGACCTAAATAAGAAAAATATTCTGAGAACTGTGTCAAGGGATAGAAAAACAATTCACATTTAAACTATCAGCTCTAACTAAAATGAGTTATCACTTTATAAATGAAAATAAAACCACCACCTAAAATAGGACACTTCAAATTTAAGCAATAGAAACAAACACTGAGGAATCTGTCTACGCCTTTAACCCTAACATCACTTTTGTGTCTCTGAAGTATTTTCCTTCATTTCTGCTTTAAATCTTTTAGTTTTTCAGTAATTCACTATGCATTACTTTATTAATGCTTATTTACTAAAGAAATAAATATTTACTAAAATAGAATATTCAAATGAATGACCAAACAAAATTATTCAGAATGCTTTAAATAGTTTTAGGACTTTTCTGTCACTTTTTATAACCACAGATATTTTTTATAGTTGTTTTGTTTTGTCTTGCTCTCACAATGTAGCCCTGGCTGGCCTGGAACTCAGTTTATAGCCCAGGCTGGCCTTAACCTTACAGAGATTCATCTACCTCTACTTTCTGGATGCTACAATTAAACATGTCAACCACCCCCAGTTCAATAATCATTTAAATTTAAGGACCAATAATGATGTGAGTTGTTCCACATGTTTAACATAAGAATTTCTCCCAAAAAAACAGCAAAGTCCATTTTATGTTACTCTTACATACATACGTTTCATATTGTTTGACTTTAATGTTTCATAAATATCTAATGCAGCAGTTCCCAACAAAACATCAGATTTCAGGGTCTGGTGACTCCACACACGAAAATGTAATTTACTCGTAGGGGTAACGATACTGAAAGTAAAAAAGGAGGGAAATATTGTTTTCATTAAACATCATAATGAGATCCTTAATAAGTTACAATAAAGCTTTAATGTCTAAAATTTTTTTATTGTACCTCTTTTTCTTAAATTAAAACAAATTACATTTATTTATTTAGTTGGATGTGGAGGTCAAAGGACAACTTGCAGGAGTTGGTTCTCTCCTTCCACCATTAGGGTCTCAGGGATCTATCTCAGATCGTCAGTCTTGGAGGCAAGTACTTTTACCTACTGAACTATGTGGGCAGTCCCTCACTGTGCCTCCTAAAAGTTTACTATTAACCAGGTGGTCTATGCTCTGAAATCTCATGAAAACTGTGTTTGAACGCAACTAGACTGTAAGATCACTCACACACACAGACACACACACACACACACACACGTACGCGTGTAAAACAAAACTGCTTATAAGGCAACAGATTATTAAAAGAGCGGATTTATTGAAACAATATAATATGCCTCATAAAGATACATAATTTCATGTGTTCATTTTAGAATGCATGTTTTGAAATAGTGAATTCACAAATTAAATCCTTACTTAGGCGATGCATTTCACTGAACTTGAGGTGATTTCATTAACCCCCATAGTAAGTGTATCATATGAGAATTAATACTAAAAATGATGTCCCTCAGAGAAAGTGAGCAAACTGCCAACATCATCCAGCTGGTAAGCTAGCTGAAGTTTGAACTAAAGTCTACTGTTATACACCAAAAGTTCCGCAGGCCATCATTCATTTTGAAAATTATATCAATACACCAAGTTTCACAATGTGGGAGGCAAAGTCACCAGGATAACCATCATATACAGAAGTGCAAGCCTGAATAACACAGTGAAACCTTGTCTCAAAACAGAAGCACATACCTCATGCTTGGCAAAAGCACACAATGAAGAATGTACTCTATAATGCTGTTTCCAAGGCAACAGAAATTAGGAGACCATGAAAATTCCACAAACAAAATCTAAATTGACCTTCAGCAAATTCTTAATAATTCAATTTTATTTTTATCTCTTTTCTCTTTTGAGACAGGGTCATACTTACATAACCCTGGCTGGCCTAGAACTCACTGTGTAGACCAGACTGGCCTAGAACTCGCTGTATAGACCAGACTGGCCTGAAATCTGAAATCCTAAGCTCTAGGATCACATGCATGTAATTTTTAAATTTCATTCATTTTCTTAAAATTATCACTAGACACATCAAAATGCTTCAAGGACTTCAGACATTCATATTATAGGCACATCAATTGTTTTGATAATTACTGGGAATAAATATAATCAAATAAGTTTATTGTTTGAAGAGAAAAGTTTATAGTTTCTCATCTTGGCATTTAAAAGAACATCTTTTTTTCCTAGTCATTAGTATATTTCTTTAAGTGAAACAAAATCAAGAGTTGTAAATATCAAGTAATAAAAATAATTTGTATTTCTGTTGTTGTTACTGTTGTTTTGTTTTGTTTTGTTGTTTTATTTTTTGAGACAGGATTTCTCTGTGTAGCCCTGGCTGTTCTGGAATTCGCTCTATAGACCAGACTGGCCTCAAACTAACAGATCTGCCTGCTTCTTCCTCCAGAGTACTGGGATTAAAGGTGTGCACCACCACTGCCCAGCAATTTGTCTGTATTTTATACTGAAACAACTCATTACATTCTGATCTACATTTTAATCTATGTTTCCCAAATCCTATGTGCTACATTATTTTAAAATCTACTCATTGGCAAATTATGCTGTTCCTCTTAATTTTAAAAATTACAGTTCCTTTCAATGCGTGCTCAGTGTCTCAGTTGTACTACCAACATCTGACATTTTGTCAGTAAGTGTGCAAACTGAGCGCTTTCTTATTTTTATGAATTTATACTGCAGATAAAAAAATCAGCATGCATGCACATGCATATATATAAATCATATAAGCCTAGTACCTTAATATTAACATATATTAGAAAACAACTATTATAAGAGAGAAACTGCATAGCTACATAAAGGATATTAGATGTGTATAGACTCAGCTAGAAGTGTAACCATGATATGATTATTAACTATAAAAGCAGTTATAGGGGCTGGAAAGATGGCAAAGAGTGTAAAATGCGGGTAGTACAAGTCTAGTGACCTGAGTTCATTCCCTGGAACCCACAAGAAAAATTTGACTCCACAAAATTGTCCCCCTAACTTCATGATACCACAGCGTGCACTGCCTCATAAACATATGAAATAATAATAGATTAATTTAAATAAATCAAAATAGGGGTGGAGAGATAGCTCAGTGGTTAAAAGCACTAAATGTGCTTCCAAAGGACCAGGGTTTGATTCCAGCTCCAGGGGGATCTGTGGCTCTCTTCTGGCCTCCAAGGGTACCCACATTCATGTGCACACAGAGATGTACACACACATAAATAAAAAAATTAAAATAAAGTAAATTTTAAAATAAAAATAAAATCAATGCTATAGAATAAAATATATGGTACACTTTTTTGGCATAACACTTTTTCATATAGTATTTTAAAAATGTAACAAAATTGAATGTTGGTTTGCAGGGGCACTATAATTAAAAAATACAAAATTGTTTCTTTAAACAGTGTTTTGCAATGTAATCCAGGTATCCCTAATACTTGTAATCTCCTTTTATCTTAGCCTGAGAATGTCTGGGATTGTATGCATGTACCACCATACCCAACATATATATACACATACACACAAAACCCTAATTTAAAAAAAAGAATTGCTAGGTGGTGGTAGCCTTTAATCCCAGCATTCAGGAGGCAGAGGCAGGTGGATCTGAGTTTGAGGCCAGCCTGGTCTATAGAGTAAGTTCCAGGGCAGCGAGGGCTACACAGAAAAATCCTGTCTCAAAAAGGAAAACAAAAATTAAGTGCAGGGCACAGAAGCACATACCTACAGTACAAGCATTCAAGAGGCTTGAGGTAAAAAGAGATAAAGAATTCAAGGCCAGTCTGAGCTACATAGCAAGTTCCAGGCAAGCCTGACCTACTCAGCAAGACCCTGTCTCAAAAGAGAACAAAACAAGCCGGGCGGTGGTGGCGCACGCCTTTAATCCCAGCACTTGGGAGGCAGAGCCAGACAGATCTCTGTGAGTTCGAGGCCAGCCTGGGCTACCAAGTGAGTTCCAGGAAAGGCGCAAAGCTACACAGAGAAACCCTGTCTCGAAAAACCAAAAAAAAACCAAACGAGTTTGTTAAAAAGAAAGTGAGTTAATTTCTGAATCTGACTCAGCCTCAATTTAAGAAGAGGGCTACTGGGACTAGAAAGATAGCTCAGGGGTTAAGAGCACTTGCTACTTTTTGCAGAGGAACTGGATTCTCTCCCTTGTATATACATGATGGCTAACAACCATTTGTAACTCTAGTTCCAAGGGCTCTGACACCTTCTTCTGACCTCCCAGGGCACTATATACATTTGGTGCATAGTCACATATGCAGGCAAAACACACATACACATAAAATAAAATCTTTCTTAAAGGCTATTATAATGACGTAAATATAATACTAATTAATGTCGGAATTTAGTTTTTTAGAAAACTAAAATTAAAAGGGAGAGCTATTATAAAGAGCTCTTCCTGTTCTTCAGTGGCAACAGTGATAGCACCACCAACTAATCTGGAGAAGACGAAGACAGATCAGAGCAAACAGGAAACTAGAGGAAAGAGTCCTGGGAGCAGGTGGGGAAGGTCAAAGAGAAAAGGGAAGGCAAAGAAACAAGCTCATTAGAGTCGCATCTCTGCTCATGAACTAAACAAGTGTCACTGTGGGAACTTACACCGTAAGGGGTTGCTTCCACTTGGGACTGTTTGTATTGTTGCATTTTTCTGTCTTCTTTGACTGCCCATCTACTGTGACTTCTACATAAGGACTTGGTCCAAACCAATTCTTTTTATTTTCTTTAAGTTTGGCTGAGATGACTGTAAAAGAAAAGAGAAACACTTTAACATTTGAAATATTAGTTTACTCCTTGATCAATGCCATTTCATTAAAGATTAAGCCGGTTATTTTTATTTAGAAGCAGCTATTCCCTAAAATGTTTATTCATGATATTTATATTTCTTATATTTTTCCTATCTTAGTAAATATATACATACAGGACTTCTACATATCAGATACTCAAATAACTACCAAGAGACCTCACCCCCTATAGCCAGTGCCAGGATCATGGGCAATTCTACCATGCCTAGCCAAAATGAATTTATAGCCCAGCTCCCCAAGCAGCATAACAAGCAGTCTAACATCTAGGAACTGAGCAAGCACAGGCCCAGGGGATGGCCCTAATCTCTGATCTCTGACTTCTTACAGATCAAGTAGTCTTCTGCATGACTTTGGCCAAATCATTTCTTATTTTCCTCTAATACACACACACACACACACACACACACACACACACACACACAAAGCTGGCATGGAGCATATCATGATGGTGTGAATAAAAATAGCCCCCACAGGCTCATGTATTTGAATGCTTAGTCACCAGGGAGCAGCACTATTTGAAAGGATCAGAAGGATTAGGAGGTCTGGCCTTGCTGGAGAAAGTGTGTCACTGGAGGTGGTACTTCAGGTTTCAAAAGCCTATGCCTCTCTCTGCTGTCTGCAGATCTGAATATAGAACTCTCAGCTACTTCTCCAGCACCATGTCTGCCTGTGTGCCACCATGCACCCCACCATGACAACAATGGATTAAACCTCTGTAACAGTAGGCAAACCCCAATTAAATGTTTTCCTTTATAAGAGCTGCCATGATCAAGCAGGGCATGGTAGCACATACCTTTAATCTCAGCATGCGGGAAGCAAGAGGCAGGTAGATCTCTGAGTTCAGGGCCAGCCTGGCCTACAGAAGGAGTTCCAGGACAGCCAGGGCTATACAGAGAGACCCTGTCTCAAACAACAAATACAAAAAATTTTTGCTGTGGTCATGGTGTCTCTTCATAGCCATAGAAACCCTAAGATAGTAGGATTTAAACCCATATGCTTCTATATGTATGTACATTTATTTATATATATTTCATATACTTGTATTTTACATTTTACACTATATTTATTTTATTGTGGGAAGGAGTGCTCGTGCCATGGTGCAAGTATGAGGGCCAGAGCACAACTTGAGGGAGACAGTTCTCCCTCCACCATGTTGGCTCTAGAGATTGAACTCAGGTCAGCAGGCTTTGTAGCAAGTGCCTTTACCCACTAAGTTATCACTGGCCCAATATATACATTTTTTTTTTTTTTTTTCGAGACAGTGTTTCTCTCTGTAGCTTTGGGCCTATCCTGGATCTCATTCTGTAGACCAGGCTGGCCTCGAACTCACAGAGATCCATCTGCTTCTGCCTCCTGAGTGCTGGGATTAAAGGCATGTGCCACCCCCTCCCAGCACATTTCTTTTTATAAATTCATTATCTCAGATATTTGTTACAGTATCAGAGAGCTGACAAATACATGATATATTTGCTGAAAATAATTTTTATCTGTTATTTTTTGTTTTTCCATTTTTCACGTGTGTGTAGTATGTGCATGAGTCAATGGTGGTGCATACATGTGTATAAGCATGGGTTTTTGCATGTATTTGGGTGCACGTATGTGGGTAAGTATACATGTGTGTATGAATTCATTTGAAGGCTCAAGGTTGATGCTGGGAATCGTCCTTGATCGATCTTCTACTTTATTCATGGAAGGAAGGTCTCTCAAGTAAACCTACAGCTGGCAGATATGGCTGCTCTTGCTAACCAGCTTGCTCTGGGGCTCCCTTCTCCACCTTCCAAGGCTTAAATTACAGGCAGGTCACCACAGCCACCCAGCATTTACTTCTGGGGAAAGGAATTCCAGTGTCCTCATATTTGCATAGCAAGTATTTTTATCACTGAGCCATATTCCCAGTCCCTTATTTATTTGTTCATTTATTTATTTGATTTTTAAGTCCTGTGCTTAAGTATACTCGAACTTTTAGACAAAAGATTAAAATGGCAGCCCAGCAGTGGTGGCACACGCCTTTAATCCCAGCACTCAGGAGGCAGAGGCAGGCGGATCTGAGTTCGAGGCCAGCCTGGTCTACAGAGTTCAGGACAGCCAGGGCTACACAGAGAAATCCTGTATTGAACCTGCACACCCCCCCCAAAAAAATTGGCTAGAGATAACTCTTTGTGATATCAACAAGAAGTTATTTTTTTATCTCTCTTTTGCTTAAACTTCTTCCTTTTATCATTAGTATTGCTAATAATAATAATAATAATAATAATTTCGTTTTTGAGAATGTTAAAAGCAAAATAGTAACTTCATTTTTTAAAATGTAAAGGTATATAAATTACTGATGTAACCTGAAAAATAAAAACAGTTAAGAGATAGAAGACAGTAACAGTCCAGTCAAAAATTTCAATACTGAGCTCTCTCTTTGCCCCCAAAGGCAGAAGATACCTGATCCAATTTAAATCAGTCTAGATTGAAGAAGGAAGAAATAATTAGAATCTAGCATTGACAAAGAAATAGTACCTTTCATTGAGAATTGCTGGTAAAGAAACATCAATTAAAAAAAAAAAAAAAAACTGAGGGAAGCTTCATGAAAAATATTCTAGGATGCTATTACCTTAAGGTAGCATTGTTTGGTTGGTTTTGGTTTTTTGAGACAGGGTTTCTTGTGTGTAGTCCTGGCTGTCCTGGATCTAGATTTATAGACCAAGCTGGCCTTGAAAACCCAGAGATCCTCCTGTCTTTGCCTCCAGAGTGCTGGGATCAAAGGCGTGCACCACTACAGCCCAGTTTATCCTCAGGTTTTGATCAATTGAATACAGTAATTAAATTATGTGTTAGAGGCCACACATCCACACACACATACATACACATAATTTTTAAAAAGGATATGGTTTGTGGCCTACACATTTACAATCTAGAAGATGATATAAACCAGGAACAGCAGAAACTAAGTAATACAACAGGGTGCAAACTGTTCTGTATTCAACATATGTTAAAGGGAAAGAGACTGGGAGTCACTGTGTAATGGAGCTATAGGTACCTGCCATACCTAAAGAATCTAGCAACTCATCTAGACCATATGGAGCTGCAATGGAAAATCTTAGCTAAGACTAAAAAACTACACCTCAATGAAAGAAGTAGTGTAGGTTTCTGAGCAGAAACATAACCTAAGAGGTAGCATATTAAAATATTCATCTTAAAATGATGTACAGTATGGCTAAAGGGATGATAAAAATGTTACTTAACAATAGGAACCAAAAGATTTGAATAGCCATTTTCCCAAAACAGATATAAAATTAGCCAAAAAGTATACAAAAACATGCTGAACATCATTAGCCTTCGGGAAACAAAACCACAGCTAGCAGGATGGGTACAATCAAAATGACAGATTACAAGCACTGGGAAGAGATGGAGAAATTGGAAAACTATTATATTGCTGATGAAATTACACAATAGTGAAGCTGCTTTGAAAAATAACCTGGAATCCTCAAAATACTAAACATGGATACTATATAACCAAGCAATTCAACTCCTACATACATACCCAAATAAACAGAAAGCACACATCCTCACAAAAACTATAAAATGTTCATATCATTATTCATAGAGTATTATCCATAATAGATGAAAAGTACAAGTCTAGCAAGAAGGCTTGGAGAACATAGGTGTTTGCCAAGGACTTTAGTTTGATCCAAAGAACCTCATGGTGGAAGGAGAGAATCATTGTCCACTGGCTTCCATACACATGCACACTTATATGTGTGTACAAATGAACACAAACACACACACTAAATAAATGTAAAAATAAATAAATAAGAGCAGAAACAATGCAAACATCCATCATCAACTAAGAAATACATAAATAAATTTTGTACATTAACATAATGGAATACTATTTGGCAATAAAAAGAAATGAAGTACTGGTACATGCTACAATGTAAATGAACCTTGAAAACATGCTAAGTGAAAGAAGATACAAATTGTATAAGAGAGCTCCAAATCCACAAAAAGTGGGTAAGTGATCACCTAGATTTATTCACAGAGTAAACGGTTTGTGATGCTAATAGATACAAGGATTCTTTCTGGGGAGACAAAAATCATTCTAAAATTGTTAAAGCAGGCGTGGTGGCATGTCTGCAATCCCAGCATTTAGGAGGAAAGCAGGAGGTCCCCTGTTCAAGGTCATCCTTGGCTACATATCATATTTGACACCAGATTGAGCTGGGAGACATTGTCTAACAAAACAAAGCACAAAGTAAATAAATAAAAACAGCATGATACATCAAATGGACCTAACACCAAAGAACACAAAATCTTGGGAGCCCATGGTCGCTTCTCTTAAATAGACCATATACTAGGACACAAAACAAATACTAACAAATTCAGGAAAACTGAAACAACTCTGTAGATACTATCTGACCACAATGCAATAAAGCTTAAAATAAACATCAAGTGAATCTCTAGTAATTACATAAGCTCATGGAAATTAAACAGATTACTGAATGATAGGTAAGTCTAAGAAGCAGCTTAGGAAGAAATCCAGAAGAAATAAAAATTTCCTCAAATTAAATGAAAAACACAACAAAACCTCCTCTGGGACCCATTAAAAGTTCTAAGAGGGAAGTTTAGACCTCTAAGCACCCATGCTAAAAACTAGATCAAGCCTGGCGTTGGTGGCACAGGCCTTTAATCCCAGCACTTGGGAGGCAGAAGCACACGGATCTCTGTGAGTTTGAGGCCAGCCTGGTCTACAGAGCAAGTTCAGGACAGCAAGAGCTACACAGAGAAACCCTGTCTCAAAAAAGGAAGGAAAAAAAAAATGAATCAAAGACCTTAACAAGAAACCTAAAATACTGAAACTGCTGGGAGAAAACACGGGGCAGTACCATACAAGATAAAGACATAGGAAAGGTCTTTCTGAACAGGACTCCATTTGCTCCTGAATTAAGGCCAACAACTGATAGATGGGACCTCATTAAACTAAAAGTCTTCTCTACAGCAAGGGAAAAATCAATTGAATGAAGGGGGAGAGAATTTTTGCCAGCTATAGATCTGATAAAGGATTAATATCCAGTATAAACAAAGAACTCAAAGCTATGGGTCTGAACACAGAGTTCTCAAAAGAAATAAAAATGGCTAAGAAACACCCTTAAAGTGTTCAGCATCATCAGCAATCCGGGAAATGAAAACTAAAACTATTCTGAGATTTCATCTTACCCCAATCAGAATGACTAAGATAAAAGAAAAATAAATAAACTGATAACAAATGCTGGTGAAGATGTGGGCAAGGAGGAATCTTCATTGATTGTTGGTGGAACTGCAAACTAGTGGCGCCACTATGAAAATCAGTGTAGAGAATTTTCTAAAAGCTAAAAGGTAGATATATCATAGGACCCAGCTATATTATTCCTTGGCATATGCACAAAGGATTTGACATCCTACTTTTCAGATACTTGCTAAGCCGTTTTCATTGCTGCTCCATTCACAATAGCAAGAAAATGGAGATAATCTAAATGTTCACCTGATTAATGGATAATGAAAATGTTACATATTTATACAATAGAATTCTATTCACTGTAAAGAAAAGTAAAATCGTGACATTTGCAAGTAAATGGATAGAACTAGAAATAATCATTCTGAGTGAGGCAACCCAGACCCGGAAAGGCGACAGCTACATGTTGTCTCTTACTTGTGGATCCTAGCTCTGAATCTTTAGATATGAGTAGATAACTTGGTGTAGCTGCAGAAACCAAGAAAGTAGAAGGGATCATGGGAGTGGAGTGGGAAGAGCTCTAAAGAAGGGAATAGGAGGACATGGGTGCTATGAAGGGGGAAATGAGAGAAAAAAGAGGGGCAAATCACTTTAACTAGGGAAGGGGGAGGTAATACAGAGAAAGAGGGAGGGAGAGGAGGGATAAATAACACTCAAGAGATTTGAAAAAGTCATAAGGAAACATTTTATGTCAACATAAAATACATATATAATATATGTCACTAAGCATTTACATATAGCTCAGATGTATGTAATATATAAGTATATATACACACACACACACATATACATATTTTTTAATGAAATGATGTCACTTGGGGTGATAATGCTCCCCGTAAGAGCAACAGCCATCTAGTAAAAGCCCCAGGCCAGACATGGAAAACCTCCCTTTCAATTGCTGGTCAGGAGAGTCCAAGGTACTCCCAAAACAGTACATGCTGCTGCCATTGTTCTAACTGGTCTCTCAGAACTTGAAGTCAAGACTCTATTGCTAAAGACACCACATACACTTTGAACACAGAACTTGGAAGAATCAAGCTACAACTGACCTGGAAGCCTCTTCCCTGTGGACTAGCTCTCACAGTATCCAAAGATGCTAAGCAAGCTGCTAGGAGAGAACAGCAATCAATAGTCCTACCCAGATGTGAACCCTAACAATGACCAGCACAGCAAGATACCCACAGGGTACAATAGTGACACTTATATCTTAGGGATAACTAACAGCCGTTTAATTAAATTTAAGGCCCACTCAACTGGAGAGAATTCATGCCTGCTACCACAGAGCTAGCCAACTACCTGTGGTTGGTGAGGTCATGGACCCTAGAGGAAAACCTACTACTGTCACTTATATCCATAGATAAGTGTATTTTTCACCCTTCATCAAAGTAGCTTCCTTTTGCAGCAGATAGATACAATCACAAAAATCTCCAACTGGTCAAAATTCAGAGAATAATTAATCATAGGATGCCCAACCCCAATTGCTACATTACAATACAAACCTACACCTAAGACTCAGGGAACATTGTAGAAGAGGGAGCAGAAAAGACTTCAGCTGCAAAACAATGTCTTCTTCTATATATGACAGGGAAGTTGTACCCATGAAATCTCAACAATATTGTCACCTAAACAAGACCTGCACAATGACACTATCACCTGACACCAACATGATTCAGGGAAAATCTTGTAAGACCCACCCCCTAGATGAAGAGCCATAGACAACTTCTGACTACTAAAAGAGGAAAAATCAGTCTTCTCTAGGAATGAGCACCCTGATAGGTTATCCAACTCCAAGTAGTCAGCCCTAAATACACACACACACACACACACACACACACACACCACCACCACCACCACCACCACCATCACCACCAGCAACAACAACAACACACTAAATGGATACAGTAGGGTATGTCTTGTGGGGTGTGTGTGTGTGTGTGTGTGTGTGTGTGTATAAAACAATATAATTAAAGAAGAGGTCACACATTTGAGTAGGGAAGAACACAGGAGTTAGAGGGGGAATGTAAGCTCACAAAGATAAGATAAATAATAGAGTATTTTATCTAAATTTGCCAAATACAAATGGACTGAATATTGTAACTGTAATTCTTACCTGATAACTATTTTTGTTATATATAGTTTTACTATGTTAAAGTTAAAACCTTCCTTTTTAATTAGACAAAAAGGAGAAAATACTATGGAATAATCCCTTTGTACACTGTGGAAGATTTGTTGCTGTGATTAGTTTAATTAAAACAAAACAAAACAAAACAAAACTGATGGCCAGTAGCCAGGCAGGAAATAGAGCCAGAACAACCAAACTAAGGATGGTGGGAAGAAGAAGGGTGGAGTCAGAGGAGTTGCCAGGAAATGCAGAGGGAGCAAGACATGCTGGAAGACAGGTAAAGCCACGAGTCACCTGGCAACACATGGATTAATAGAAATGGGTTAATTTAAAATGTAAGAGTTAGCAAGTAACAAGCCTGAACTATTGGCCAAACATTTATAATTAATAATAAGACTCTCTTGTAGTTTTTTTTTTTTTTGTGGGGTGGGGGAAGTGGCTGCTGTGACTAGAAAACTCCATCTACAAGGAAGGGATGGAAATGGTGTAAATGGAGTACTTATGTGTGACATTCTAAAAATTAAAATTTTAAAAAGGTAAATAAATAATAAAATTGATAGTGGTGATAATGGCTCAATTCTGTCTATAATTTAATAAAATTATTAATAACCAAGAGTAATTGCCTAGATACCAGTTTAATGGAGGAGAATGAATCTATAAAATGTTTTGAGGCAAAAATGATTTTTATATATCTCTTATATTTTTGGTTGTGAGCCTAGCCTTTAATGGCTGAGCCATCTCTCCAGTCCAATTTTTATATATCTCAACATGTTCATGTATTCATTCATTAAATACTGATTTGGTGCCTAAGATGTAATAGCCCATCCAAGATTTTGTTCTCGGGCTGGAGAGAAGACTCAGTAGTTAAGAGCACTGGCTGTTCTTCCAGAGGTCCTGAGTTCCATCCCCAGCAACCACATGGTGGCTCACAACCATCTATAGTGGGATCTGATGCCTTCTTCTGGTGTGTGTATACATAATAAATAAAATAAAAAAAACTTTAAAAAAAATAGATTTTGTTCTCATAAGATTTAAAAAAAGAAAATTTTAGATTTTTTTTTTTTAAATTTAGATGCATGTATGTGCATGTAAGTGAATGCCACATATGAGTGCAGGTGTCCTCAAAGGTCAGAAGATGTTATGGGTCCTCTAGAGCCTCCATGTATGATATGGGTACTGGAAACTGAACCAGGGTCTACTAGAAGAGGAGCAAGTGCTCTTAACCACTGAGCCATCTCTCCAGTCACCAAGATTATTTTTTAATAGAGGAGGCAGAGATATAAGGTACTGTACCTTTTTAAGACTTACCAGTGATCTGAAGTTGTGATTTCATGGTCAAGCTACCCACTGAATGAAGCTGTGATCCACTGTCAGACATACCATCAATAAGACAGCAGACCTGAAAACAATGAGATACTATTAGTATCAAACTTTTCCCTTTAAAAATGTGTAAATAGCTATAGTGTGGCCTTTCGTACTAAAGGCTTCATAATAATCAACAGTCTTCACACTGCTAAACATAATTTTCAACTCTGGTATTCATTCTATTAGTAAGATGTAAGCTTCTTCCTCTAGTATAAACAACACTCTTCCCTTGAGTTCCCAAGACCCCTCTTCCAGATTTATGGTCTTCTGATTATTTCTTCTGCTCTTACTGAGGACCCCAGTTCAGTTCCCAGCACCTACATGGAGGGTCAGAACCAACTGTATTTCCAGTGCAGAAGATCCAATGCCCTCTTTGTGCCTCCTCAGGCACCAGGTACGCAGACATACATGCAGGCAAAACACTCACCCACATAAAAGAAAATAAAATCAGGGCGGTGGTGGTGCAAGCCTTTAATCTCAGCACTCGGGAGGCAGAATCAGGCAGATCTCTGTGAGTTCGAGGCCCACCTGGGCTACAGAGTGAGTTCCAGGAAAGGCGCAAAGCTCACAGAGAAACCCTGTCTCGATAAACCAAAAAAAAAAAAAAAAAAAAAAAGAAAGAAAGAAAGAAAAGAAAAAATAATTTTTTAAAGTGTCCTTTTTCTTCTTTCTGCTCCTAACGCTGGCTTATGCTGGTTCAATTACTGGTTCTCTCTACATTCATTCCCTTGAAGACACTTTCAGGTCTTAGAGATTTAAAGTACATCTATATAAAAACATGACCCAACCAACTAAATCTCTGGCCCACATGTTACTCCTAAAACTTAAAAAACTCCACTTGGTTATCTAAGACACCCCATCCTGAAGATATTCCAAACTCAATTCCTGATCTTTTTTTGCAGACCTCTATTGAGTATTCTCACCAGTAGGTTGTGATTCTAGATGTTCTTCTAGATGTTCAAGCTTAAAACTCTGGAGTCATTCTTGACAACTTTCCTTAGACTTTGCTTCCAACTTGCCTACAAAGTAAGTCTCTCTACTGATAGAGCCTTTTCATTCTGAATAAAATACATCTCATAAAATTATTAGTAGTCACCTAAATTAGAGGAATGAGATATAATGTGTGTGTACACACACACACACACACACACACATATATATAAAGTTTCAACTCTGCATTGTATGACGTCACTATTTGATTCCCAAAGGAACCTCAGAAACATCACCATCATTCTGTAGTTTATTACCTAGTCCTCAATATCCAAAAGCATATTTACCACAGATCTATGACAAAAATAAAAAAATCAGGAAATACAGAAGCAATCAAGAAGCAAAATTGTGGTGATATTTTATTGGTGCTCTAACAAATAAAGCTTGCCTGGGTATCAGAGGACAGAGCCAGCCACTATATTAAACATAGAGGTCAGGCAGTGGTAACACATGCCTTTGATCCTAGCATTCGGGAGGCAGAGAGTCATCCAGATCTCTGAGTTCAAGACCACACTGGGAACAGAGCCAGGAGTGGTGGCACATGCCTTTAATCCTAGCACTAGTTAACCATAGAGGTCTGTACAGACAGACAGGAAGTGATAGAGCTCAGTGGAAAGAGGAAGTGATGTAGCTGGGCAGCGAGAGGAAGTAAGATGGCAGGGCACAGAAAGGTATATAGGCATGAGTACACAGGAAGTATCTCTCTCTTGGGTTGAGGACTTCTTAGTGGTAAGAACTTGTAGGGAGGGGGCTTGTTCTATCCCTCTGGTCTTTCAGCTTTCACCCCAATATCTGGCTCTGGGTTTTTTTTTATAAGATCATTTAGCAATTTGTGTTACACAAAATTCCTTGGGATCTTAAAATAAGACAAATAGGAGTAGGTAGAAAACCTTATAATTTGAATTTTATTTCTTCCTTTTACTCTCATTACTATTTCCTTCATATGACTCATTTTATATGACTCTTCTTAAACTACTATAATAGTTCAATATTCCTCATGGAAAAAAAGAAAACAAAGCAATGGAACAGAAAAAAGAACTGAGGGCTAAGGGTAGAGCTCAGTTGGCAAAGTGCATAGGTAGCATACATGAAGCCCCGGGTGCAGTCCCTAGTACTGCATAAAACCTGGGTGCTGGGGGATGTCCTTCTGTACACTGTGAATATATGTTTTTCCCATTGGTTAATAAATAAGCTGCTTTGGCCTATGGCAAGGCAGCTTAGAGGCAGGCGGGAAATCCAAGGAGAGAGACAGGAAAGAGAAGAGCAGAGTCAGGGGGGATGCCAGCCTGCCGCCCAAGGAGCAACATGCCAGCAGACTGGTAATGCCACAGCCATGTGGTAAAACATAGATTAATAGGAATAGGTTAATTTAAGATGAAAGAGTTAGCTAGCCAGAAGCTGAAGCCATAGGCCATACAGTCTGTAATTAATATAAGCCTTTGAGTAATTATTTTATAAACGGCTGTGGGACCAGAGGTCCCAGGGGGCTGGGCAGGACCAGAGAAACTTCCAGCTACACCTGGGCATGGTAATTCATGACTGTAATCCCAGGACTCCAGAAGTGGAAACAGAAGAATCAGAAGTTCAAGGTCGTCTTTAGCTATATAGCCAGTTAGAAGCTAGCCTGAGCTACATGAAACTCTAATCTCAAAAGGAAAAAAGTTAAAAACCAACTACAGAAATGAACGGAGAGACAGGAGTAGTGGCACACGCCTTTAATCCTAGCACTTGGGAGGCAGAGGCTTAAAGGTACTTGCTGCCCAGCCTTGCAACTTGAATTTGATCCTGAAGTCCACATGCTGGAAGGAGAGAACACACACACTCTCACATGTTGCCTTCTGATTTCTTCATATGCACAGCGGGTGCCCATACACACAATAAATGAATGAATGAATGAATGAATGAATGAATGAATAAATAAATATAATAAAAGTCAATGGAAGGAATGAGCTCTTGTTCTATCATTAGTAATAAATATTAGAAAAAAAATATGAGCTGGGCATGGTGGCACACGCCTTTAATCCCAGCACTTGGGAGGCAGAGACAGGTGGATCTCTGTGAGTTTAAGGCCAGCCTGGTCTACAGAGTGAGTTTCAGGACAGCTAGGACTGTCTCAAAAAAAAAAAAAATTAAATTAAAAAATAAAGTATGAAACAAATAATACCAGTATCTTCCTAGAAAACTAAGAAATTCTATAAAGCTAGAAATAACCTAGAAAACTGAGCAGTATCATTGACAATGAAAAGTAGAGAACCTTGTAAGTGAAAACAAAAACAACAACAACAACAAATGTTTATCTAAGAAGCCAACTTTTGGGCTGGAGAGATGGCTGCTCAGCAGTTGAGAGTGTACACCACTACTGAAAAAGACCCAAGTTCAGGTCCCAGCACCCACACCAGGTGGCTCACAACTGTCTGTAAGTCCAGCTCCAGGCACCCTACACCCCTGACCTCCAAGGGCATCATACTCAAATGTACCAGTTACACACAGAAATGCAGACAAATAATTATAAATAGAAATAAATTAAGAATCGTTTCTAAAAAGTAAAAAATCAAAAGCCAACTATTGTTAAGTACTGAAACTTGTCAACACAAAACACATTCATGGATATGAGAAGAAATGAATGTTTGGTACCCTTGGAATTTAGGCACAACTAAGACAAAGAATATAGAAAAAGATTTTGACTTTCAGTTTGTTAGAAGTTTATGAGCTGTAGTAGACAACCTCCAAGGGAGCCCCAGCAAGCCTTCCTTCAAGAGCTGATGTAACTCCTCTCCCACAGTGGAATGCTGGCCTCTGTGGTCAACAGGATATGGTGGAAGTAAAGGTAAAGTTATCCAAAGCTACAGCATAAGACAGTACAGGTTGTGTCTTGTTTTTCAGGACTGTCTGCTGAGGAAGAGCCAGCAACACACCAGGAAGAATTCAAGGAGTCCTAAGGGAAAGGGAGCTGAAGCCTCCCACTAAGAGTCAGCGCCAGTTTACCAAACACGAGGAAGGACATGGAAGCACAGATCCAGTCCAGCCAGCACCAAAGCTGAACAAGGACTGCCATACCAAGAAGCCGAGGCACAGTCCTCAGTCAGGCTGCTCCCATTTTCTGACCCATAAACATGGTAAAAATAACAAACAGCTGTTAGTTAAGCAATGAAGTTTCGCAGTAAGTTACATAGTACAGCTATGGAAATCTACCATTCTTGACAAAAACTGTTTAATGTGAATCCAGTAATAAAGAAATGATTATATCCAAATGTACAACACTCTACAGATCAACAGACACAGATGCCTCAAAATGTGAGCATCCCGAACTATATATAAGAGGTAGAGGACTTCCACAAAGAAAAAGCCTAAAGAGACAACCCAGTGTAACTCTGAGACAACTGGGGATCTCCAGGGGTTGGACCCCAGCCTGGCCTACATAGTGAATTCCAGGTCAGCCAGTGCTATGTAGTAAGATTATGTCTCAAAAAACAAATATAAATTTTAACAGGATGTGATAATACTGTTATACTATTATAGTTACTGTTGTGGAGTACTTTCCTCCAAAACAAAACATTCCATCTTAGAGGGAAAAAAAGGCTATTCACTAAACCCTCCCATCCTGAAAGACAGCTTAGAGACAGACTCTCAGGCCAGCAATGCTGCCGAGAAAGACTCTCCAACCCGGCAGGCTGTCTGTAAAGCTGTGCAGTAAGCTCCAGGTTTCCAAAGTTCACGTTCTGTAGTCTCCCATGCTGGGGTGGCTTTTGATGATGCAGCCATCTTTGGGGCATTTCTGCTCCTGTAAGTACCCTCACCCATACTCCTATAAGTAACCCCAATAAAACTTCATTGGTTCACTAAATTGGACTTCAGTGGTGTCTGTACTTTTATCTATTGTTGGCCCCCTATCTGGGGTGAGTAGACACTTGTTTACATCTCCCCAAGAACATGGAAAAAAATATCTTTTTTTCTTCTCAGAAGTAATTAAAAAAACATGTTTAGAGTAAGATGATGACTATAAGCTTTGTTTATTTTGTTTCTTTTTTTTAGAAACTGCTTGTCTAATTTTGTACATGTATGTTTAGTGTATACACACTTGTGTATGCAGGCATATGTATGGGCGGAGATCAGAGGGCGCATAAGGTTTCATTCTCTCTCACGCTTTGCTTTATTCCTTTGAGGCAGAGTCTCTCCCTGCACCTGAAGCTTGTGTTTGTGTTTTGCTTTGCTTTTCAGCTACGCCGGCAGACTGCAAGTCCCAGTGACCCTCCTGGCTCTATCTCCACACAGTGCTGGAGGTACAGGTACATACAATGGCACGCAGCTTGTTACAGAGATGCTGGGATCCAAACTCAGGTCCCCACAATGTGCAGCAAGCACTCTCAACCACCACACCATCTCTCCAACCCTGTTTTCTGGTCGGTTTGTTTGTTTGTTTTGACACAGGATCTCACTCGGCAGTTCACACTGTTCTGAAACTCATTATGTAATCCAGGCTGGCCTTGAAATCCCAGCAATCCTCTTGCCTCAGCCTCCCAAATACTGAGAGCTGAGGCATAAGCAGAAGCCTGTACATAGAACAGCAGAAACAAAAGAGACTGCCTCAACAAGGTGGAAAGTGAGAACTGACTCCCAATAATTATCCTGACCTCTACTTACACACTGCCACACACACACACACACACACACACACAAATCAAAAAAAAAAAAATTTGTTACCCTGGATCTGGAAGCATAACTCAGACGTAAAACACTTGCTTAAGTACCAGTACCAAAAAAAAAAAAAAAAACCCACTGAAAACCTTTAAAAATTAAATAAATAAAAACATCACCTGGGGATGGGAGGCACTGGGGAGCAGGCTCAGTTGATATACAAGCACAGGGACCTAAGATCAACCTCCAGTATCCTCATAAAAATAGGAGTAGCATGGACAGAGACAGGAGAATCACATGAGCTTGCTTGCCAGGTTGTGTAGCCAATTGGTGGGCTCCATGTTCAGAAAGAGACCATGTCTCAAAAAAGTGGAGGTGGAATAGGGGAAAAACAATAGAAGAAATACCGGACACTGACTCTGGTCTCCACATGCATATGCACACTTTTACAAAAGTACACACACAAACCCATCAGGAGGGCACAGGGTACAAGCCTATAATCCCAACCTGCAATGAGCAGGCTGAGTCAGGAGAGAACAACCCTGCACAGTAAGACTGTCTCAAAAACAATAGAGCAACAGATTGACAGGTAGGTAGGCTGACAGACAGGACATCTTAAAATGGTACCGGGGCTGGGACAATAGCCTGGTAGTAAAGCAACTGCCTAGCACGCACAAAGCTTTGGGTTTAAACTCCAGCAACATGCTTAAGATCCTAGAAGGAAGCCCCAGCATTGTGTGTGTGTCCAATACCGTAGAAAATGGGCTAAATAGTGCACCTTCCCAAGATTCATAGCCACTCAATCTTAAAATGTGACTTTGTTCTTGTAGGGTCTTTGCAGACACAATCCAATACAGTCACACTGGATTAGGCTGGGTCTTAATTCTGAGAAGATTCGGACATAGGGACATGCACAGAGTGCAGATAACATGATTACACAGAAGAATGCCATGCAGAAACAGAGACACAGATGAGAAAGATGCATATGCAAGACAAGGAACACCAAAAATTGTTGGCAACCAGCAAAACCTAGGGAAAGGCACATAATGACAGATTTTTTTCTCTGAGTGGTTAAAATACTGTTTTAGACTTCTGGACTCTTAGTTAAACTGTACAAGATTAAGATTCTGTCATTTTAACCTCCCCCCAACTTTGGGTTAATTTGTGGGGGGTGTTTGTTTCTGGCTTTACAAGACAAAGTCTCACTCTATAGTCCAGGCTGACCTCAAATTTGCAGCAGTCTTCCTTCCTCAGTCTCCAAAGTGCTGGCATTGCAGGAATGAACCACCATGCCCAGCTTGTACTGTTACAGCAGACCTAGGAAACCAACACACCCATATCCCACACTTCTATTTATACAACATTCTCTTCCGATTTTAGTTCAAGCTGGCCTCAAACTCATGGCAATCCTCCTCTCAGGCTCCCAAGTGCTGGGATGATAGATAGGAACCAGCCTCATATAATAAATTCTGTTTTTTAAATTATTTTAGATTATAATATAATTACATCATTTCCCTCCTTCTCTTTCTTCCCTCCAACCCCCCCCCATATAACCTCTCCCCTTACTCTTATTGAAATTCATGGCCTCTTTAATTATTCTTGCACGTGTGTGTGTGTGTGTGTGTGTGTGTGTGTGTGTGTGTTCCTACATAAGAAATACATACATAACACTCATTAAAAACTCAAAATTGAAAAAAAACAAAACACTGTAACTAAAAAGCAGCATAGCCAGGAGGTAGTGGAGTGGTACATGCCTTTAATCCCAGCACTCGGGAGGCAGAGGCAGGAGGATCTCTGTGAGTCTGAGGCCAGCCTGGTCTACAGAACGAGTTCTAGGACAGCCAGTGCTACACAGAGAAACCCTGTCACAAACAAACAAACAAAAAGCCAAAATTGCTGGAGCAGAATACAAGTGCTTCCTAGGAGGTGCAGGTAAGAGGAAAGAAATAAATACAAAAGATGGGAAGTAAAGCGCTTCTTATGTGTGTTTGTCAAAATTCTAAGAATTGTGTATATGGAAAAGATAAATATACTATAATCTTAATAGGGCTGATTCCAAGGAAGTGAGACTATATTCCAAATGTGATAAGCAAAAACATGCTATTGCCAGGCATGGTGGCAAACCCATGGGCTTTAACCCCAGCACCCAGCACCCAGGAGGCAGAGGCAAGTGGATCTCTCCGAGTTCAAATCCAGGCTGGTCCACATAGTAAGTCCAGGCCAACCAAGGATACACAGTGAGACACTGTTTAAAACAAAAAGCCGTTAATCTTGTTTCTGTAATTAAAAAAAAAATCAAAATTGAACTGGGGAGATGGTTCCATGGTTCAGATCACTTGCTACTCTTGCAGAGGACCCAGATTCAGTCCCCAGCACCACATGGCAGCTTATAAGTGTCTCTAGTTCCAGGAGATTGGATGCCCTCTTCTGGCCTCCACGGGCTCTGCACACACACGGTATACTTGCATACATGCACATTAAAAACATTCATACACATTAAATAAAAATAAATCAAGATTAAAAAGAAAAAGTAAAATTACCCTTAACCCTCCTCAGCATCTTGGGAAGATCTAAGATTTATTCTTTTTTTGTAGCACCTCCTTTCCACTCACATATCTGATGCTTATGTTTTCCAAAGTTCTTTTCACTTTATTTACTTATTGGTTTTTCTTTTTTTTTTTTTTTTTTGTTTGTTTGTTTGTTTGGTTTTTCGAGACAGGGTTTCTCTGTGTAGCTTTGCGCCTTTCCTGGAACTCGCTTGGGAGACCAGGCTGGCCTCGAACTCACAGAGATCCGCCTGGCTCTGCCTCCCGAGTGCTGGGATTAAAGGCGTGCGCCACCACCGCCCGGCTTACTTATTGGTTTTTCAAGACAGGGTTTCTCTGTGTAGCTCTGGCTTCCCTGGAACTCACTCTGTAGACCAAGCTGGCCTTGAACCAACAGACTCCCGAGTGCTGGGATTAAAGGTGTGCGCCACCATGACCCAGCCCTTTTCATTTTATAATCTAGCTTTTCATCTCTTCTAGCTGCTCCTCCTTGACAATGAATTTTTTGAAAGATTTATTTTTATTTTTCTTCATGTGTATGTATGTGTTTGTGTGAATGTAATGCCATGTGTGAGGAGGTACTCGTGGAAGCCTGAAGAGGGTGTAGGGTCCCCAAGAGCTGGAGTTACAGGTAGCTGTGAGCCACCAGACGTGGGTGCTAGAAATTGAACTGAGGAAGTCTTTTCTTTCTTTCTTTCTTTCTTTCTTTCTTTCTTTCTTTCTTTCTTTCTTTCTTTCTTTCTTTCTTTCTCTCTCTCTCCTTTCCTTCTTTCCTTCCTTCCTTCCTTCCTTCCTTCCTTCCTTCCTTCCTTCCTTCCTTCCTTCCTTCCTTCTTTCTTTCTTTCTTTCTTTCTTTCTTTCTTTCTTTCTGTTTTCTGAGACAGGGTTTCCCTGTGTAGCCCTGGCTGACCTGGAACTCACTTTGTAGCCCAGGCTGACCTTAAACTCACAGAGATCCGCCTGCCTCTGCTCTCAAGTGCTGGGATTAAAGGCTGCACCACCAACCGCCCGGCCTGACATTGATTTTTTTTTTT
>CABHPP010146951.1:0-21754 GCA_902168425.1 Peromyscus attwateri
TGTGTGCATGTGTGTGTATAATGAAAGCCCTTATCCTGTACTAGTAATCTACACTCACAGAAAAATCACTAACTAATCTTTCTGTAGAAGAGTTCTAAGGCCTGGTGTGGTGGAGCTTGTACTTATAGCACTTAGGAGGCAGAGGCAGGAGGATCAGAAGTTCAAAGCCAGCCTGAGTTACATGAGACCCTGTCTTAAAAAAATGAAACCGGGGGTGGGTTGGCGGGGGTGGAGAAAGCCAGTGGTGTAATGGACTAGGGACCCACCTGGAGTTTGTCCAGGGCAGGGGCTGATCTAAGCAGGAACTTCTGTGGCCACTTACGCTGTGATTGGGTGGAAATCCGAGAAGCCGAGGGAAAAAAAAGAAAAGAAAAGAAAAGAAAAACCAGGACATTATGAATACTCCTAATTATATGACCTCATGCTGGCCTCCCATGGTGGCTGAACTGGACCTGCCAAGAGCTTAAGAGCTAAGAGCGAGTGAGGGAGGGGGCAAGCCAGCGAGCGAGCGAGCGAGCCAGCGAGCGAGGTAACCTTTTCCAGTGTTGGTTGGCTTTACACAGGTCTGAGTGAGGGGAGGGAAGGGGAGGGAGGGTGGTGTGGGGTGGGGAGCCAGGAACAAAATCATTGTCATAATAAAAATGACTGCCATTTCCTTTCCAAATTCCCCCTCCCCCTTTCCTTATCTGCACCCCACCCCCGCTTCCCTGCCCACATGTCGTCAGAGAGGCCCCAGCTTGCAATCCCAGCCAGCTCCATCCTGGAACCCATCAGCTCACTCCTCGGGTTTGCACTGTGCCCCACCCCCACTCCTGGAGTCCCTTCCCCTGCAACTCAAAACCACTTTCTAGGGCCCAGTTCCAACCCCATATCCCACATCTTGGTGACTCATGCTTTGCCTGGCTTCATCCAAATCTCCAGTGCCCACGCCTGGCCTCAGGTTCACCTCATGCTCTGTAGCCTGTAGCAGCAAGCATGTGCTGGCCGAGCCGCAATGTGGGCTGGACTCTGTGTCTGATCTTCCTGTTACCCTGAAGAACTGTCACTGTTCTCCTACTGTGAAGATGTAGAAAGTTTAGTCCCAGAAATGGAAATGAAGGCTGGGGATGTAGTTCAGTGGTAGGGCTCTAGCCTATCAGATGCAAGGAACTGTTCAATCCCAATACTGAAGGAATGTCTTAAGTCGCTGTTGGATTGTTGTGAAAAGATACCATGACCAAGGCAACTCTTATAAAAGAAAGCTTTTAACTGGGGATTTGCTTATATAATTTCAGAGGGTTAGTCCATAATCATCATGGCAGGAAACATGGTTGCATGTAGACAGGTATGATCCTGGAGAAGTAGCTGAGAACTACTACATTCTGATCATAGGCAGCAGGAAGAAAGAGACACTGGGCCTGGTGTGGGCTTTTGAAACCTCCAAGCCTACCCCCACCCCCACCCCCAGTGACACACCTCCATCGAGGCCACACCTCCTAATCTTTTCCAGACAGCTAGCCCAACTTCGGACTAAGTGTGCATATCTATGAGCCTGTGGGGACCAATCTCATTCAAGCCATGGGGTGGGGGGGCACAACTTGCTAAAAATAACATGATAAATAAATGAACAATATAGGGTCTCCAGCTCCAAATGCTCTTAGGGTCTTCTGGGAAGCTGTCGGGGATTCTGTAGTTTTCTTTCTCTTTAAAAATCACAGTGTGTGTGTGTGTGTGTGTGTGTGTGTGTGTGTGTGTGTGTGCGCGCGCGCGCGCGCTCATGTGCCATACATAGCACAAGTGTGGAGGACAGCTTGGGGAGTCAGTTCTCCCCTTCACATGTGTGTCCAGGGGCTCAAACCCAGGTCATCAGAAGTGGTGACAAGCCCTTTTTCCCACTGAGCATCTCATCAGTCCTATAATACAGGACTAAACTTCTCTTCTTTAATTTTTTAATTACTGACTTATTATTACTGTGGGTGTGCACCATGGCAGGTATAGGAGGTTAGAGGATAACTTTGTGGAATCTGTTCTCTTTTTCCACTTTGACCAAAGTTTGTCCGGTTTGGGAGGCGAGTGCCTGTTACTTAGCCGTCTTGCCGGCCCTTGGTATGGCTTTCTAATCCCTCCTATATTTTTTCACTTCATTGCCTTGAGCTCGTGAGAAAAACGTCTCTCACTGTGTCATTCATCATCCATCAGCTCTTTCATTCATGCAATGAAACCGTATTTACAATGTGCCAACACACAGCTAAGCCATGCATGCATTCAGCCTGACCCTCAAGGAATTTCCATTCTGGAGATGTATTCAGAAGGGTGGTGGTACAGGGGATATGGCAGCAGAACAGACCGGGTCATTGCAGCAAACAGTGACAAATCAGACAAGAACTGAACAGAGCAGGCTTTCACTAACGCGGGCGCAGGCCTTCCCACGCACTGGTCACTTTGCTTGTGTTTTCAAGGGACTTCGCCGGATGCATAACTATAGCCTTGGGTAAGCGTTTTGGCCAAGCCCTTATGACCACTAGCGGGATTTAAAGTTGGCTAACTTTCCTCCACCTCTTCCGCAGACCTCCTCTAGAAAAGGGAGGAAAGAAGGGCTTTGCTTCCGACCAGGGGGACCTATGTCACGTGCTCCAGATCGCCTTCCGAACCGTCTGTGTCTCGGCCCGGCTGGGGTTGCTAGGCAACCGGTAAACTCCACAGCTCCCAGCCGTTTGAGCTGCGCTGGAGCCGGGACGTGGCTTGGGCGCTTCCCGGGCGCAGTGTAGCAGGAGAAACTGAGCCTAAATAAGGGACTGGAGCCCAGGAGGACGTCCAAGCCTGAAAGGAAACCTGGCGAGAGGAGGAAAGAGCCCCAGAGGGTAATAATCACCAGCAGTGCAAGAAACCTAGGAGATTCCTTCTAGGAGAATTGTTGGATGCTGGAATCAGGACCAGCGCTCCCTAGCGCTCTTCCCGCCGCATTAATCCTCGCTGCCCGGAATATTCTCCAAGTTCTAGGACCTCTGCAACCCCCAAGCACCTTGCCTTCTGCATCACTGCCCCACCAGGCCCTGACCCTGACCGTGTCCCGGAGTGGGCGGGACTTCTTTCGGGCTTTCAGGTGACTGAAGCAAACGTTCTGCCCGGGGAGGATGGGGCTGTTAAGAGAGCTTTCAATTAAGAGAAGGGAGTGGGAGAGGGAAAGGCACACGCCTATGATCCCTGCACTCGGGAGGCAGATGCAGGAGGATTGCCGAGAATCCGAGGCCAGCCTAGACTACTCATTGGGTTCCAGGCCATCTGGACTAAGAATGAGAACCTATCTCAAAAAACAAACAAACAAACAAACACGAGAGGGCCCTGGAGGGACGGCTCAGCAGTTAACAGCGAGCACTGCTCTTGCAGAAGACCAGAGTTTGGTTCAGGTGACTCACAGCCGCTGTAACTCCAGCTCCAGGGCACCTGACACTTCTGGTCTCCACCCCACTGCACTGTGTGCACATACCCACATGCAGACATACCCACACACACCACGCATGTTTAAATTTAAAAATAAAGTCAATTTAAGAAGAGTGAGGTGGGGGGAGTAATTGTGGGAGATCACAAGGGTACTGTGATCTGGGTACAGACACTGTATGTAAATGCATCCTTTTGTTTGCCCCTCGGTCTGAGAGCTGGCCTTACCATGCCCATTAGGGTCCTGAAACATTAACCTAGTCCAGAAGGTTCTCAAAGACATGGGAAGGACGAAAGGAGCCCTCCCTCTTCATTCCTCCCTCAAGCAAGGCTCCTCAGTTCCAGGCACACAGATGAGCTGCCCCCAGGGACAAAGGCTGGTCCTCCTCCTGGCCTCTTTCCAGCACTGACACCCCTGCTTCCTGCTATTCCCTGAGCTTCCCTCCCAGCTGTGTGCCATGCTTTCTGTTAAACCACAAGGGTTCTCTCTAGGAATGACTTTGCTCATCATCCTCATATGACCCACCAGGATACAGGAAGTGGTCACATGTTTTGGTGCTTGGACCAGGCTGTGGAGGTTCCTTGTGGTTCTGGGTTTGAGATTTGTGGGGGCTGGGTGTAGCAAGGTGGTAGAGCACCGGTATGTGTGAGGTTCTAGAGTCCGTAGTATTTAGCCAAGTGTGTGTGGAGGGGGAGATTGCGATTCTTCATGCTTCTGGGTCTCTAGAATAGAGGCAATCTCCCCCTGACACTCCTAGGCAACAATAATACTCTTGGTCCCCTCTTCTACACACTCAGCCCTTGCAGACACTCTGCTCAGACCCTGGGGGAGCCCCACCCTGCAGCACTTATCTCCCAAAGGAGAGGAAAGACTGTTGTGACACCCTTGGATGACCTTGTCACTTATCTTTGCACCGTGCTAGCTTGTGAGAAAAGCCTGCGCTCCTGGGTCCTTGAATGGGCTGTCTTCCTGTCACCAGGCTGGCCTTTAAATGTCCCTCTGTCTGCCTCCAGACAATGCCTCCGTTCTCCATGCGGGCTTGGCCTTGGGAAACACCAAGGAAGAGAGCAAAGCTGTTAGAATCTGATGGGGGGGGGGGGGTGAAGAGGCTGTTTTTTTTTTTCTTCCCAGAATTTTCCCATTCTCTTAAGTGTCCTTGTGTCGCCCCAGAGTCAGCTGTGCCACAGCAATTGGAGATGGAGAGAGACAGCCCCTAATTGCCTGAATCCAGCTGCTGGGTCTGGGAGGCACGGGTGCTTTTCACGATTGGTGGAAGACAGAGAATTTAATTGACTTTTCATTCTTTTCCCCAAGGCTCCAATTTCATCCATCCAGAATGAAGACGGTGGGGCACCCTGATGCAGACTTGCTGCCCTGACCACCCCTCTGCCCTCTGAGTCATCACTCCCACCCATAAGGAGACTTTCCAAACCACTTTCTCCAAGAGTATAGTTTGTGTTGCCTTTGGGGGTGGTTTGAAGCATGCTTTTATTGTATTTGTTGTTTTTGAGACAGGGTCTCATGCTCCATGGCCTTGAACTATGAGGCTAGCCTTGAACTCATGATTCTTCTGCCTTTACATCCCAAGTACTGGGATTACAAGCATGTGTCACCACGCCTAGCAGGTCATGCTGCCTTCAAGGAGCAATATATGGATGCCAAGAGATTGGGGATTTAACCCCACCTCCCCTGTCTTCTCACTCACCCCTGCTCCAGCTGTTCCCTTCCACTCTGGTACCTGCTTCTAGATGGACATGCCCAGCTCTCAGCCTCTCAGTTTCCAGGACTCGGTAGCCAGCCAGAGCCGTGGGTCTGACTTCTTATAGTCATGGAGCCTTATAGTTTCTGCTCTTACATTTAGGTCCACACAGCCCATTTCGAGTTCATTTGTGCATATGGTGTGGGGTATGGCTCTTTCTGATCTTTGGCTTGGGAACACCCAGTTGTCCCAGTATCATCTGCTGAAAGACCATTCCCTCCCTGTTACACCCCTTGATGGTCCTTCAGAGATCAGCTGACCAGAAACACGAAGGTTTATTCCTGAGCTTTCAGGCGGTCTCATCGGTCATGTGTCTCTTTGCATCAGGACATCGCTGCCTTCATTACTTGTGGTTGGGTTGATTGATTGATTGATTGATTGACTGGTTTTAAAAAGTGTTTTGAGTTTAAGTCTCACTGTGTAGCCTTGACTGACCTGACACACATTCTGTAGATCAGGCTGGCCTAGAACTTGCAGTGATCCTCCTGCCTCTGCTTCTTCAGTGCTGAGATTATAGACATATCACCATGTCTAGTGCATAATTAGGTTTTATTGTCTGTCTGTCTCCCCCTCTCCCCTCCCCCCTCCTCTCTTTCTTCTCTCTCCTCTCTGTATGTGTGTCTTTGAGATAGGATCTTTTAATTTTTAAAAACATTATTTTAAAGATTTTAAAATGTTTAGCTTATGTGTATGTTTTGCCTGCATGTGTGCCTGGTGCCCTCGGAGGCCAGAGAATGACATCAGTTCTCCTGGAACTGGAGTTACAGATGGTTGAGAGCTGCCATGTGGGTGCTAGGACTCAAACCCTGGTCTTCTGTGTTGGTTAAGCGGTGGCGCTCGTGGAGGAGAGTGCTGGATGTATCGGTGATGGAAGAGTCACGAGCCATGGTTACCTTTCTAGAGCTTTATTGGGAGAGAAAGGGAGAGAGAGGGAGAGAGAGAGAGAGAGAGAGAGAGAGAGAGAGAGAGAGAGAGAGAGAAAGACCACGTGGAGGAGGGAGAATATGGAAGGAGAGGAGATACGGAAAGGAGAGAACACAGAGAGAGCACACCCGCTTTTTAGGCTGGGACGCTGTCGCAGGCTGGTGACGTAATTAAGGACAGAATCCTTACACTCTGAAAGAGCAGCCAGTTCTCTTTACCACTGAGTCATCTCCCTAGCCTCTGGGAAAGTTTGATTTTTGTTTGCTTGTTTGTTTGTATTTCAAAACAGGGTTTCTCTGTGTAGCTTTGCGCCTTTCCTGGAACTCACTCTGTAGCCCAGGCTGGCCTCGAACTCACAGAAATCTGCTTGGCTCTGCCTCCTGAGTGCTGGGATTAAAGGCGTGTGCCACCACCACCTGGCCTAAAGTTTGATTTTATGTATGTGTATGTATGTGTGTTTGCCTGCTTGTCTGTATTGTGACATGTGGGTGCTGGGAACCACACTCCAGTCCTCTGTAGAGCAGTCAGTGAGTGTTGTTAACCACCCAGCCATCCCTTCAGCACCAGACAGAGAGGCTGACATAGCTCAAACTGAAGTTCAGAGTCCACAGTATAATGCCCCAGATGGCCAGATGACCAGCCACCTGTACTCAGCCTCCTAACGCACAGGGTCAGTTCCCTTTGTGTAGAGTGGAGGACGGTTGGCATTGTCTTTCTGTATTCTCAGGACTTTGATAAGGAGGCCTTTCCTCCTACCCTGTTTGTGTGCCAGCCCCTTTACAGCCCCTTTGCAGCTGCAGGTCAGCCCTGGAAAGACTGAGTGACCCAGCCAAGGACACACTGCTGGTGAAGGCAGGGCCAGAACTCCAGGGTCTTACCAGCCTTTTTTATAATTATTTTTTTTAATTTAGAGTGAGTGTGTGCATGTGCATGTGCTTGTGCAAGCCACCATGCACACATGGAGGTCAGAAAACAACATGTTGGAGGTAGTCCTCCCCTTCCACCATGGGCTCTGGGGATTGAACCCAGGTCTTGAGGCTTGTGCCACAAACACCTTTACCTGCTGAGCCATCTTGCTGGCCCCAATTCTTTTTTTTTTTTTTGGTTTTTCGAGACAGGGTTTCTCTGTGTAGCTTTGCGCCTTTCCTGGAACTCGCTTTGGAGACCAGGCTGGCCTCGAACTCACAGAGATCCGCCTGTCTCTGCCTCCCAAGTGCTGGGATTAAAGGCGTGCACCACCACCGCCCAGCCTGGCGCCAATTCTTGATTCTCGTGGCTAAGGAGCACAAATCAGTGACTGTCTAGTTCTGCTTGTTGAAGAAGCCACCTGGCTTTTTGTCCCTTCTCAAAGTGGCTCACAGATCCGCATAGAGCAAAGCAGAAGGCATAGACTCCCTCTGCGGCCACCAGAGAAGGTGTAGAGCCTGGGAGTCTGGCACTCTGGCTTGGATGAGCCTTTGAACAGTTGTGGGAGTGGCTAGGGTTTCTTAAGAGATTCAGGTTTCTCTAATCTTGTACCATGTGGGTCAAATCTTGAGTGTGGTGGTGGGTTTAGCTCAAAGTCATGGTCACCAATATTGCTTCCTGCCTCCCAGCAAGTGTACTGATTCATTAGAGAGTGTGTAATTTTGTGGGTAAGAACTCTGAAGCCAGGCAGACCACCTGGGCTACTTGTCAGTGATGTGACTGACCCCAGGAAAGTCACCTAAAGGTACGAATGTTCAAGTGAAATGGTGATTTCATTGCTCACCTCAGAGGACAAGGGCAATAACCAAACAATGGAATTTATACTTAGCATATGGTCGGCACTCAGATGAATTAAGTTATTCTTGTTGTTTTGTCTTCGTCTATTTTGTTTCTTTAAAGATTTTATTTTTTCTGGGCTTGGTGGCTCATGCCTTTAATCTCAGTATTCAGAATACAGAGGCCAGTGAATCTCCAGGTGTAAAGGCAGCTTGGTCTACATGGTTAGTTCCAGGCCAGACAGTGAGACCCTGTCTCAAATAAGATGTATTTAGCTCTGTGTGTGTGTGAGAGAGAAAAGTGTGGGAGAAGGAGGGATTGGCATATACACACATGCTCACGGCAGCCAGAAGGTGGCCCTGGATCTCCTGGAGCTAGAGTTACAAACTCCAGTCCTCTGTAAGAGGAGCAAGTACTTTTAACCACTGAGTCATCTCTCCAGGCCCCTTTTAGACAAGGTCTCACTATATATCCCAGGCTGCTTTTGAAGCATAGGCTGGCCTTGAACTCACGGCAGTCCTCCTGCTTCAGTCTTCCAAGGGCTGGGAGCACAAGTGTGAACCATCATACTTGGTTTCAGAGGAGAGATTTTTGGTTTTGTTTGTTTGTTTGTTTTGCTTCTATGTTTTGTGTTTTGAGACAAGGTCTCATGTAGCTCAGATTGGCTTTGAAATTGCTATGTAGCCTAGGATGATTTTAAAGCCCTGTCCTCCTGCCTCCACCTCCAAAGTGCCCTGCTGAATGGGATTATTTTTAGAAGTGTGTGTGTGTGTGTGTGTGTGTGTGTGTGTGTATGTGTGTGTGTGTGTGTGTGTGGTGGGGGTTGCCTGCATCCTGTGTGTATATCTGTGCACAATGTGTGTACACTACCCATGATGCAGGCCAGAAGAGGGCAATGTCAGATCCCCTGGGGCTGGAGTCACAGGTGCTTATGAGCAGCTGTGTGGGTGCAGGAATGGACCCCAGGGTCCTCGGGAAGAGCAGCTAGTACTCTTAACCACTGAGTCATCTCTTTAGCCCCTAAATGATTTTTTAAAAATACAAGTGTAGCTTCTGGAGAGATCCCCTTGGATTCCCTAACCTGACTCCCTGCAAACCAGATGCAAAACGTGGCCCCGCCTCCAGTGGGAACTGAGGAGATGAGCGGTGTCTGGGTGGGACCCCTCACCAGTCTCAGACTCTCCTCTATCCTGCTGCAGTGGTCGCAACCATCGCCATGGAGATCGTCTACGTGTACGTCAAGAAGCGCAGCGAGTTTGGGAAACAGTGCAACTTCTCAGACCGCCAGGCAGAGCTGAACATCGACATCCCGCCCAACCCTGAACTGTCCACACTGTATGTGGAGCGGAACCCAGTGGACACGGGCATCCAGTGCTCGGCCAGTATGTCAGAACACGAGGTGAGTTCCTACCCTGGAGACCCAGGGTGGTCAGTGGGGAAACTGGCCTACCTGGAAACTAGGCAGAGTGGACGAGAGCTGGTGCTGGAGGTGTATGGGTAGAGGAACCCCAAGACTCACCCCTGTGCCAGGATCAGGAGTAGATAACACCAACTCTTCTTGGGCCAGAGCAGGTGTGTCCACAGAGTACACACGGCAAGCCCACGCTCTGAATTGCTGTTGTTGCAAAGCCTCTGTGATGTTGAAGGATGGATAATTAATCACTGTTAATATGATATCTCCCAGGATGGGTGGGTGGATTCCAGGGCTCAGTCACCTCCAAACATGGCTGAGGATAACTGCGAATGTGGTGCAATATGAACTGGTAAATCTACACAAATCTACTTCGAGCATTATGCTAAGTTTTTCATATGTGTGTTTTTTTTTTTTAAGTTTATGGCAGAGGGGTTATGGACCCCCAGCGTGGCATTGAACTTGCCAGGACAAGAATGACCTTGAGTTTCTGATCCTCCTGCCTCCATCTCACAAGTCTGATATTTTGTTTGTTTATTTTTTGAGACAAGGTTTCTCTATATATTAGCCTTGGCTGTCCTAGAACTCACTCTGTAGACCAGGCTGGCCTTGAACTCACAGAGATCCACCTGCCTCTGCCTCTGCCTCCCTGAGTACTGAGATTAAAGGCATGTGCCACCACTGCCTGACCACATGTCTGATTTTTAAAGATTACATTTATTACATCTATTTTCTCTGTCCAGCAGAGAGAGAGAGAGAGAGAGACAGAGAGAGACACAGAGACAGACAGACAGACAGAGAGTCAATCATGTGGTTACTGAAACGAACTTTGTGGATGACAGTGTTGGGTCCTATCACAATATCAAAGACTGAACATGTCTAGAACGGAAGTGTTCCTCCCAAGGCTTCTGAGGCCTCAGAGGTGTCACTGGAGTCATTCTGGGCATTTGACCCTTTGAGAGAACTACCCAGAGGTGCTTGAGAAAAAGAAGTGTTTCCTAGAAAATTCCCACTGGAATGGTCAGGGCCCCAGGAACACTGTGTCCTTGTGAAGTAAGGGATCAAACTCCAATTCTGTCAGCCACACTGAGAATCATGGGGAATGAGCTAACCCATCTTATCCTGCCCAGGGTCAACCAGTGAAAGTATCACTTGATTTGGCCCAAACACCTTCACCATCCTGTGGACGTGAGTGATCTTGGTGACTCACATGAATGACCTTCCTGCTTTTTCAATCTAATTACTGCTTCCGGACCCAGGATGACGGTGCTCATGGCGAAGCACAGCCCTCAGGGCTTCCCAGTTGTAGCCCTGCGCTTCAGAGCATCTCACTCTAGGAGAGCCGGCTTAAAGTGTGGAAAGGAGACAGAGCAACCAGTTCATGGGCAAGGGGATTCCTTCCCCACAAGATAATGAAAAGCTTTGGAACTACAGAGAGGTGATGGCTGCACCACACTTTCCGGAGATGTAGCTCAGTTGGTAGAGTTCTTGCCTAACATATGTAGAGAGCCCTGGGTTCCATCCCAAATGCTGTATAAAGCCAAGTGTGAGCCAGGCGTGGTGATGCATGAATTTAATCTCAGCACTCAGAAGGCAGAGGCAGGTGATTCTGAGTTCAAGGCCAACTTGACCGACACATAGCAAGTTCCAGGCCAGCTAGGGTTACATAGTGAGACCCTGTCTCAAAAATAAAATAAAATAAAAATAAAACCAAGTGTGGCAGTACATGCTTGTAATCCCAGCATCCTGGAAACAGAGGCAGGAGGATCAGAAGTTCAAAGTCATACTCAAGCTACACAGTAAGTGTGAGGCCCACCTGGGCTACATGAGACTCTGTCTCAAATATAAAATGAATGAATGAATGAATGAATGAAGGCAACTTTAGCTGGGAAAACTGTCCTGCCAGCTTCACAGAATGCACCAGGCAAGCCCACATTCTGAGTTGCTGTTGATCTGCACTCTCTGAAGCTAAAGGATAGAGGACCAATCACTGTTACTATATCTCCCAGGATGGGTGGATGTGCTCCGGAGCCTATTCAAGATAAAGATGGGCTGGGTGGTGGCGGCACATGTCTTTAATCCTAGCACTCAGGAGGCAGAGACAGGCAGATCTCTGTGAGTTCGAGGCCAGCCTGTTCTACAGAGCGAGTTCCAGACCAGGCTCCAAAGCTACAGAGAGAAACTCTGTCTCAGGGGGGAAAAAGGTGAAGATGGAACTGGGTTTTCCATGACCACCATTGCCCCTGCCAAGCTGTCAAGGTAGTGCTGCTGAGGCCACTTGTTGTCACCTGAGGACCAGATAGGGCCTCACTTGGTGGCTTTGGTCAGGGCACCCCTTCCTCAGTATCCCCTTAAGAGCTCAGTCAGGGTCCTGGGTTTGCAGAAATGGCTGAATGCTTAGACCTGTGACATCTCCTCTGTGGTTCTCTGTTTAGGCCAACACAGAGCGGTTTGAGATGGAGAGCTGCGGGGTCAACCATGTGGAGGGGGGCTGGCCCAAGGATGTGAACCCCCAGGAGCTGGAGCAGACCATCCGCTTCCGGAAGAAAGTGGAGAAAGATGAGAACTACATCAATGCCGTCATGCAGCTGGGCTCGGTTAGGCTTCCCCCCAGCTCCAGCTGTCCGACATCAGTTCCCGCAGCTTGGACTGTACCCAGGCTGTGCCGAGCCCCATGTAGGCTTCTGTGGCTTTCAGCCAGGGAAGGGGAACCTCACTGCTGGCTAAAAAGGCCGATAGCCAGACAGGTTTTAGAAAAGAGTCTAAAATGCTGGAAGAGCGCTGGCAAGATGGCTTGGTGGGTAAGGGCCTTTGTCACCAAGGCTGATCACTTGAGTTGGAGCCCTGGAACCCACATGATAGCTGGAGAGAACTCACTCCTGTAAGGTATCCTCTGACTTCCACACATGTGCATTGGTGAGCACATCCCCCGAAAACACAGGCACACACGCAAAAATAGTAATTAAATAAATAAGATGCAGGAAGCCCCTTGGGTAAAGGGTACCCCCAAAAGAGCCTGTCAATCAGTCAGTAATGCTCACTCATGCACAGAACTGAATTTTAAGTCTCTGCCAGACACAGGAGAAACTGCAAACTGAATCTCACATGTCTCCTGTCCCCAAAGAGTCTGTAATTCACTCTGAGAGTTCAAGACAGACAGACAGACAGACTTTGCCAGATACCATTAAAAGAAACCCTGTCGGAGACATGGGCTTGCCCATTTGCTCCATAAGGAGTGAATTTCCTGTTGAAGGAATCAAAGAAGGCTCCTGGAAGGGTGTCGGGCTTGGGCTAGACCTCGCTGAACATCAGAAATGACAGGGAGGACCTTTGGGGTGGTTTGTCCTTGACATAAGTACAATGTGGGCCATGCTTGTATGCCTGTGTCCCCAAGAACCAATTGTAATTCTTTGGAGGTGATGCTTCCCCCACGGAACAAGAGCAGGGACCACTCCATGTTTCTTGTCCTTCTCAGGCTGCAGGGTAGCCCTGCTTGGCTGGAAGAGAGCTCTCTTCACCCCTAAGATCTCTGGGTGTCTCCACAGATCATGGAACACTGCATCAAACAGAACAATGCCATTGACATCTACGAGGAGTATTTTGATGATGAGGACGGCGTGGAGGTGACCGAAGAGGCACCTTCGGCCAAGACCATCAACGTCTTCAGGTAGCTTCAGAGGGAGGGTGCCAGGTCCCCTAGAGCTGGAGTGACAGGTGACCTGCCCTAGGAGGATGCTGGGAACCAACTCGGGCTCTCTACAGGAATCTGATACCCTCTCTGGCATACACAGGCACCAGGCATGCATGTGAGGCACATACGTGCATGCAGGGAAAACACTGATATATGTACAATAAATAACTATTTTAAAAAGTCATTGCTCTTAGCAAAATTGAGTAGGAGTGCAGAGAGCTCTCACGTCACTCCCACCCTGACGGCACAGCAAACCTCAGACTTTCTATCAAGCCAGTGTGATGTTTCACACACCTGTAGTCCTGGCACTCAATAGGCTGAGACAGGAGGATTGAAAGTTCTAGGCCAGTCTGGGTTACAAACTTTGCAAAAAAAAAAAAAAAAAAAGATGGTACACACATGTAATCCCGGCACTTGAGAAGCAGTGGCAGGAAGATCAGGAGTTCAAGGTCATCCTCAGACTCGGATATGTAGGGAGTCTGAGGTGAGCCTGAGCTGCATAAGACCTTGTCTTAAAAAAAAAAAAAAAAAATCAAAAATCAGTTAACCAATTGACCAAATCTCCACTATGCAGGGGCCATGGTTTCCACTAGGGGGCACTCTTGGACCTCAGTCTGTGGATTTGGACCAAGGTCCAATGCAGAGCAGGTTTTCACTGCCCTCAAAACTCCTTCCTGCTTTCCCTGTTCATTCTTCTGCCCTCTTAGTACCCACTGATCTTTTTACCATCACCAACTTCTACAGGACACACGATGCCGTATTCTTCGTGGTCCGGTTAGTCTGCCTACTTTACTCACTAATGGGCTTGTTTCTCTGAATCTTTTCTTTCTCTTCCCGCTTCTCCTTCCTTCTTTCCCTCCTTCCTTCCCTCCTTTTCTTTTCCTTCTTTCTGAGACAGGGTGTCCTGTAGCTCAGACTGGCCTAGACTCACTATGTAGCCATCGCTAGCTCTGTATTCCTGATCCCTCTGTCTATCTCCCAAGTGTTAGGATTAAAGCCCTTGTTTTATGTAGAGCTGGGGGTCAAATTCGGGGCTTCATGCTTGTAGGCTAAAACTCTAGCAAGTGAACTACCCCCCCCCAGCTCCCCCTTTTATATTGTTAGGATTGGGGTCAGGGTTATAGGTGTGTACTGTCGTGTCTGGCTGGACAGGAGTTTTGAACTCATTTGGGCAAAAACCAAGTAGTAAAGTGGCTGGATTCTCTACCTCTTTTATGCGGATAACTGTGGAATCAGGCTGTCAGTCAAAACTTTCACCAGGTAAAAGTGTTTAAACTAGGCCAACATGGTAGCACACGCCTTTAATCCCAGCCCCTGGGAGGCAGAGACAGGCAGATCTCTGACTTGGTTTACATAGTGACTTTCAGGCCAGCCAGGGCTACACAGTCTTTAAAAAGAAAAGAAAAAAGAAGTGTGTTAAACTATAGCTCACCATGGTGACACATAGGAGTATCAGATCAGTCAGGGCTATACAGACACTGCCTTGCTAGGGACACAGCCTGTGTTGGTGCGTGCCTAGCATGTACAAAGCCCTGGGTTCGATCCCCAGTACCTTGTAAACTGGGTACCTCGGTGCATGCCTATAATTTCTGTACTTGGGAGGTAGAGGCAGGAGGACCAGAAATTCAAGGTCATCCTCAGTTCAAGGCCAGCCTGGGGTACATGAGATCTTGCCTCAAAAATATGTACATATTATTAGCCCAAACTTCATTCATTTGCTTCCCTGACTGTTTCCTCTTACATTCTAGGTGGAACCATTGAGACTGGCTTTCCATGTAAGAGAGTCTTGTCAACTTTGGCGTTTCTGTGGGTTTTGCCTTTATTTATTTATCCACGTATCTATTTATTTGTTTATTGAGACAAGGCCTGTCTACTCTGAAGACTAAACTAAGGTTGTGGATTACAGGCAGGGGCCGCCTATCATCCAGTTTCAACCTTGTAAAATAAGTTCCTAAGTGAATGTGGTTGCTTAGGGCCACTTGAATTTTTTGAAAAGCAATCTGATAAACAAAGATTTGGGGGGACCCTACCCTCCAATCCCCTGCCTTCCCTGCTCTCCCTCCAGGGACCCTCAGGACATCAAGCGGACAGCCACACACCTCTCCTGGCACCCTGATGGCAACAGGAAGCTGGCAATAGCTTATTCCTGCTTGAACTTCCAGCGAGCCCCCATGGGCATGAGCCACGAGTCCTACATCTGGGACCTGGGTGAGAAACGGGTGGTTCCATCCACAGACCAGGGAAGGCTGAGGGGCCAGGTCAGAGGTCAGCAAAGCTCAGGGAGTGCACAAACAAGGGATCAAAGACACTCCGCGGTGGGGACGGAGGGGGGGGGGGGGGCAGGGCAGGAGGAAGGCTCTTGTCTCCTCCCTGTGTGGGAGCAGGCAGGCACACTTCCACAGAGCCAAAGCAGACCCAGAAAGTTCCCGTCCACTCTACATTTGCCTTCCACACTGGGGATGGACTCTATGGCCTTGTTAGTGTTAGGAGTTGTTACTCCCCAGGCCAACTCCAGATTGTTAATCTGGGGCATTAAGATCCATAGGATCCTGGATCCATAGGCTCCCAGTACCAGAAGGATTCCCACTGGACCCTAGTGGAAGGAAACCATCCCCCTTTTCTGATACTCGCCTTTCACCCGTGGCAGACAGCGACTAAAAGACCATTTTCTACAGGCAGAAACGGTAATGACGGTAAATGTGTAGGCACAACTCAGAACTGACACTCCGCTCTTTTCTGCAGCTCATCAGATTCTGACAGCAGGCTACCCTCGCCCAGAGTCACTCCAGTTTCAACCCTGGTCCTCAGACCTAGGTGGAAGAAATTGACAGAGAGTAGATTATTAAAGACAGAACAAAACAAAACAAAACAAAAACAGATCGATACTGTTTGTGGGGAGGGCATGTGTGTCACGGTGCACCTGTGGAGGTCAGGCGACAACTTGGTGAGGTCATTTCTCTTCCACCTTTATCTCGGAGGACTCTCGGGTCACACCAGGCTTGGGCAGCACGTGCCTTTACCTGTTAGACCATCTCACTGGCCCCAAGAGTAGAGTTGATGTAACACCTCAGTGCCGTTAATTCACGGACCCGGGGACTTGGAGTTGGCTGAAGCAGCCAAGGAATGAGGAAAAGACAAACACAGACAGACAGACACACACACACTGAAAAGCTGAGGCGGGCAGTCTGGACTCTCTGCTGGGGACACCGCAGTGTCGAGGAAGCTCAGTGTATTTGCTGTACAGAGTTGAACAGAGACATGAGGTTATTGCATATGGCTGAACAAGGATCCGGGGTTAGCACATACAGATGAATCAAAGAGGCAGGCTTAGGTAACCTTGGTAGGAGCGATCTCTTTAGGTCAGCGGTCTTCCGTCTGTAAATACCTGGTGAGGAGAAAGCTAAGGCAGACATTCTCTGCACACACCATCAACACTCATTCTCAGTCTGCCGAAGGAAGCTTTACCGGTTTCCTCTGAGCCTCACTCCCAGCAGGGGATGGGGGTGAGGTGAGGCTTCGCCCTTCCTCCCTGGGTCTGAGGCTCTGGGGTCCTGGACATGGCTGTGCCTGTGTCAACAGCACACGCGCACACGTTCACTCAGGACTTCCCTCACTCGGACTTCCTCCACTCCTTCTGCCTTAGGATCAAAATTTCATTTCATACCAACCTGGGGAATGGACTAGAACTGGAATTCAGTGTACGGATACACACCCAAATCCTGATTCTCACCCTCACTGCCCCCAGATAAAGCCACCAGCCAAGATTCAGGCGAAAGAGGCCAGAAGGAGAGGAAGGATTCCCATGCTGTCTTTATCCCCCCCTGTAGCACATAGAATCAGTTAAACTGATGGGCCCGGTCCTTCCTCTGTGTAGGCCTAATGTATCCCCCCCCCCTTTATTTTAGAAAACCCCAACAGACCAGAAATTGTCCTGAAGCCATCTTCTCCTCTTGTCACCCTGGAGTACAACCCCAAGGATTCCCACGTCCTCCTAGGGGGCTGCTACAATGGGCAGATAGGTAAGGAGACCCCTGCCCCGGCTAGCAGCCAGGCAGGGCGCCACTAACCCACATGTCCACCAGCGCTCAACCTGGACTTAGCAGGCCATTCGGGAAGCTAACCCTGCAGTCCCCTGGGAGTCAAGGTTTGCTGACACTTTGGGCTAGCCTCCAGTCATAATCATTCAGGTAAGTCTAACGTTAGCGGGCAGTAAGAAGGTTTTAAAAACCGTAATTCAGGCCAGGGAGATGGCCGTTTTTAACAAAATCTCAGTCATTAGATTTTACCACCCCAGATGCTGGGGTGAAAAGCCTGCTAGCTCAGAGAGGCAGAGAAAGTGCCCAGCTGACCTTCCTCCTCAGCCAAAGCCTCCCGCCTTGTCCAACCAGACTCCTCAAACTGAATGCCCCCCTTCTACTTCCTGTGCGTCTCTCTATCCATCCTCCTGACTCCCTCTTACTCTCTATGGTTTTTCTTAATAATCCTATATTCACTTCCTGCCAACTGGTTGCTTGCTCTGCCTCTTGACCTATGATTTATTCATTACTGTTTACAATGAGCAGAAAGCTCTTGGATTAAAGGTGTGTGCTAGGGCTGAGCCACACCACAACTTGAAACAGGTTTTTCCAGTAAATAATGCAATCTTGGGGTTCATGGTGTGATCAAATATCCTGCAACAGATGGTCCCATTGGTAAGGGTGCCTGCCATTAAACCTGATGAACTGAGTTGACCTGTGTGACCCACATGGTGGACAGAAAGAATAGTTGCCCTCTGACCTACAAGTACGCCATGGCACGTATGCATCCACACACGTATACATACATAATAGATAAATAAAATGTAGGGGTTTTTAGTTTGTTTGGTTTTTCAAGACAGGGTTTCTCTGTGTAGCCCTGGCTGTCCTGGAACTTGCCCTGTAGACCAGGCTGGCCTCGAACTGAGAGATTTGTCTGCTTCTGCCTCCCGAGTGCTGGATTTAAAGGAGTGAGCCACCACCGCCCCAGCAAATGTAGTTTTTGGGTTTTGGGTTTTTTTTTTGTTGTTGTTGGAGCTGAGGACCGAACCCAGTGCCTTGTGCTTGCTAGGCAAGCACTCTACCACTGAGCTAAATCCCCAACCCCTTAGTTTTGGGGTTTTTTTAAAAGCTCAAATAAAGTCAAGGACCAGGACCCGCCATGGAGGAATATGAGGGCCATTGTGGAGTCCCATCTAGGGAGAGGTGTCTGGAAAACTTACGTGGGATGAGTGTGGGTGACGCTGGGTTTGCACATGCCTGTTGGGAAGCGTCACCTCCTGTGAGGCTTAGCTACAGTTCCTATTGCTGTGACATCTGAGAGGAGGGACTTAAGGGAAGAAGGGTTCCTGAGGGAACAGTACATGGTGCTGGGAAGGCAGTGGGAGTGGGCTGCTCCCTGGTGGTGGGAGGAGCTTGCAAAGGGGGCTTCTCACCGCAGGAGAAGCAGGTGTTTGGGCCTTATGTCAGGCGGTCCCGCCAGCAACACACACACTTCCTCCAGCTAGGTCCCCCAGAAACACCTGGGCATGTTTATTTATGCTACATTTACTGAGAGAGAGAGAGAGAGAGAGAGAGAGAGAGAGAGAGAGAGAGAGAGAGAGAGAGACAGAGAGAGACAGAGAGACAGAGAGACAGAGAGAGACAGAGAGAGACAGAGACAGAGATTCCTTTTCTTACGGTCCCAATAATAACCCGAGGCACAATCTGGGACATTTTTTGGGCTTCCTTACGGAGCACAGGAGAGGGGTTTCCTATAGGGGGTTGGGTGCTCTGTGCTTCTTCCCCCAACAAGCCACCCCTGGAAAGCCGTTACCCAGCAAGGATGAGAACTTCCCCATAGCTTCATAGAGAAAGCCCCTTCCCCAACTTTTCCCCCTGGCTATATACTCCAGCCTCCCTGCACGCCCCCATCCCCCACCCCCCACCCCCAGCAGGTAGGGCAGGCGGCGCTGAATATAACAGGCAGTGGGGGCAGCGGGATTCTCAGGGGAGGGTCTCCTGACTCCCTCCCCTGAGTATAAGCAGTCAACAAGCCCAGCTGGGATAACCCTTTTGTAAGGGGGCACAGCTGAACTCCCCAAGGTGGCTCTGATGAAGAGGCGGGGGTGGGGGGGTGGGGGTGGGGGTGAGGTGGGGGATGGGCACTTGGGTGTGATGGTGAGTCTGTGAGAGTCAACATGTGGGGATCCGTTCTAGGGTTTCACCGTGTGTGTTCTAGGGATTGAACTCGGGCTTGGTGGCAAGTACCTTTACCCGGTGACATCTCTCAGCCCCCAGGCTTTTCTTTATTGGAAGCTAATGAATACATTCAATTGTTCACTTGTTGCAGCTCTTGACATTTCTTTTTCCTCCCCCACCTCCTCCTCTTCCCCTTCCCGCTTCGTGTTCTTCTTGACACAGAGTCTCATGTAGCCTAAGCTGGACTTCAACTTACTGTATAGCCTAAGTTGACCTTGAATTTATGATCCTCCTGCCTCCACTTCCCAAGTGCTGAGCTTATAGGTGTGCACCTACTATATGCCAGGTTGCTGTTTCTGAATCTGCTTTGGTGGTGTCTGTTGTTCTAGGACTTTTCCTCTTCATCTAGGTTACCCAGCTCATTGACACATCATCCGCCATCCATGATTCTTGTATGCTTTTAGTCGTTGACGCTTTCTTATTTTTGTCTTAGTCAATCAAGAGAGGTTTGTCAATTTGTCAGTTTTGTTTTCTTTATTTAAGAACCAATTTCTGGCTTTATTAAATTTCTCAGGTTTTTTTTCAATCTTCATTTATACTTTACTTCAATCGTTATTCCATTTTCTGTTTCAGACATGTGTGTATGTCTGTGTGTGTGTATGTCTGTGTGTGTATATGTCTGTGTGTGTGTCTGTGTGTGTGTGTGTGTCTGTGTGTGTATGTCTGTGTGTGTGTGTATGACTGTGTGTGTATATATGTCTGTGTGTGTGTATGTCTGTGTGTGTGTGTATGTCTGTGTGTGTATATGTCTGTGTGTGTGCACACGTGCCCAGGCTGCTGATTCTGCTGCCTCTACCTCCCAAGCGCTGGGTTCGCTCTCCACTTCCAGCTTTTGTGTTTGTTTATTTGTTTGTTTAAGACAGGACCTCACTGTGTAGCCCTTGCTGACCCTGGAACTTACTCTGTAGATCAGGCTGGCCTTGAACTCACAGAGATCTGCCTACTTCTGCCTCCTGAGTGCTGGGATTAAAGGCACGCACCACCATTCCTGGCTACTTGGTTTTTATTATTTTATCATTTTATTTGGTAAGACAGGATCTCCATATGAAGCATGTATTGGACTTGAACTCACTGTGTAGCCTGGGCTGGTCTCAAACTTGCATTAATTCTCCGGCTTCAGCTTCTGAGCTCTGGGATTATAAATCTGAGCCTCTATGCTTAGCTTTGCTTTGGGTTTAATTGCTCTTGTTTTTCTGAAGAGGGCATCAGAGTTACAGGCAGTTGGGTGCCATCCTTTGCAAGAGTAGTAGTATACACTCTTAACCACTGAGCCATCTCCCCAGCTTCCTAGTGTATTTTTGCTTTAAAGACAGGGTCTTACTTTCTAGCCCAGGCTACCCTTAAACTCCTGATTCCCTGAGGGGGGGATGGGGGGAAGCCCTGGTCTGTCTCTCAGACCTAATGCATCCCCCGGGGAGCAGCCAGGCTGTGTCACAGCTGTGGGCTCCATACATTTCCCTGCCATATCATCCACTGTCTGCACCATAAAGACCACAGCCAAGCTGCTGTCATGACTTATTCAGCAGCCCTCCTCACTCATTATTCATGACCCCTTTCAGTGGCTTTTCACACTGGCTCAGAACAGCTCAGCTCTGGGGTCCTGCTGCCATAGGAAGGAGACTCCAGCTGTGACATCTGGGATCACAGGACCCACCCTGGAGTGCTGCTTTGCAGAGCAAGTTAGTCAAAGAAGCGCATTTCTGGGCCTGGCCTGACCAGGGACAAAAGTCTTGGCCTTGGGGGCTACTAGGTCAAAGCTTATGAGCAAGTAAGTACGTTTGCTGGTTTAGGAAATCACCTTTCCCAGAAATGGCTCTGAGTAAGCATGTAGACCCTTGATGGCCCTCAGGAGGAGGGGAAAGCCAGATACATCAGGGCAGGAAGCAGGCAGGCTTTATGGCAAAGATGGAGTCACAGTAGAGGCTTGAGCATGCCCGTGAGTTTTTCTTTCTTTCTTTTTTTTTAAATTTATTTTTAATTGTATGTGCATTAGTGTTTTGTGGGTCCTAGGAACCAAACTCCAACGCTCTGCTAGAGCAGCCAGAACTCTTAACCCCTGGGCCACCTCCCAGCCCCGTCTTTATGTTAGCATTTAAAATCCTGTACATGTGTGTTTGTCTCTGTGCGGGTGTGTCTGCTGCCTGTGGAGGTCAGTGGAGGTCAGCGGCATCAGGTCCTCCCCAGCTGGAGGTACAGGGAGTTGTGAGCCACCCAGTGTGCATACCAGGAACAGAACTCTGGTCCTCTATAAAAGCAGCATACATTCTTAACCAATGAGCCATCTCTCCAGGTCTCTTTTTTAATTTTTAATTTACATTTTTAAAATTTATTGTGTTGGAGGGTGTGGTAGTTTGAATGAATGTAATTGACCTCCATAATCTCATAGGGCGTGGCACTATTAGGAAGTGTGGCTTTGTTGGAGTGGGTATGGCCTTTGTTGGAGGAAGTGTGTCACTGTGGGAGCGGGCTTTGAGGTTTCCTATGCTCAGGATACTGCCGAGAGTTCAGCTGACTTCCTGTTGCCTGCAAGATGTAGCACTCTCATCCAGCACCG